>LGUA01000088.1:0-34822 GCA_001660665.1 Emergomyces africanus | reverse complement strand
TTTTGCGGGGCATAATAAATAACTTGAAGACGGGTAATCTCGGGGTTCGCGGGGAATCTCTTACTCTGCCCTAGTATTTAATATTCCGGATCATTGCCGGTTGGCTTGTTCAAGAAAATGCCGAGGTTGACCGACTAAGCCCGATGTCGGCTCATATAGAAAACTGAGGTTGTCAGAGTAAAATCCAATGACGATGACTCGACTCCGGGGAGAGAGGCAGAGCACAGATTTTGAGCAGCATATATTTCAACCTATCTCGTGCTGAGGGCTCATACGATAATGGAATAATAGCAAGTTGGATCTAAAACTCTAGTGTGGCTGTGGCATGAAGTAGATCTCGGCTATTTTTTTTTTATTTTTTTGGAGGATGATCAGAATCTAATCAGATAATAATCGGAAGCCATTGATACCGATACAGGCCGATTATTTTGCAAATATTTTCATTTCTTATGGATCCCACCCGCAATGACATCCCGCATTTCCTTGTTGTAAATAAGCTGCACTCGCATCCTCCTACCGAAGGCTAATTCCATGTCCACATCATGAAATTGCGGCGCTCCTTCATAGTACTATATTTCACAGCCCTGGACTATGCCTGAGCGAAGCTCGGGGCTTGCCTTGTCCTAGCAAAAGCCGCTGAACGGTGGCTGTAGGGGGCAAGCTAGTATATTTCGCCTGTAAGCCACAGCAAGCGCTGAGCTACACTCTGAGGGTAGTTAGGTTGGGTAACATGAGAGAGCCAAGTGTAACGCGCTCCAAGGATGTGAAGAAGAGGGAAGAAGTGGTGGCTTATTTACAATATATAGATATCTCTAATGATACTAAAACTCATTTCTGGGGTGTAGGAGCATGCACTCACATGCCAATCAAATATTGAGATTTAAAGCTGGGGAATGGTCATGCAAGGTCCTGAGTCGCGTCAGACGGTGACGGAATCTCTTTTCGTTGGACCTCGGGAGTGGGCATTTTCGACCTCATTATTAACATCCATATTCCAAGTAGTATTATTATCTTAGGAGAATGTAGCTGATAGCAGCGCCATACCTACCTAAAGTAATATGAAGTTGATATCATCGTCATATGCTCAATCCAACAATGTATATTTTGCCTTCCCGTTATTTAAATCGGATTTCCAGGCTTGTTTGGTGTAGCTTGGAATGGGTTTTTAGACAATTTCTCTGGTAGTGGCCCCGCCCGTTCTTCCGCAGGCCCGCACTTCAAAATAATTCCGAGCGAATCTCCGTATTTAGCTATGCAAATAAGTTCGGGAGCCTTTGAAAATAGGGCTTACGCTTTTTTGCATCATTTTTCTATTCGACCGTTATTTTCAATTTCTGTCCTGGACATTTTGTGTGCTGTGTCTGCGCTTTTATTAGAAAAGCTTATTGTGCCTACTTTTTCATTTTTTATTATCTTCCTCGGCTTCTCTAATAAGACTGCTCTTGCGCAGTTCTTGACTCATTCTTTTGCCTCTGCTAGGTTTTAATAGTAGTGGCCTTTCCCTTTCCTCAGTCAATTGTATTTCCCAAACATAGAGATTGGAAACCCGCCGTTTAAGGAGAGCAGTTCGGGGACCTTGTTTCGCCTCTCCCTTCCTTTCGGCCCCCTCTCCACTCCACGAACACATTAACATGTCTGCAAAGAATGCAAACGGTCCCAATGGGAAAAAGCCCGCCTCGGCGGCCACCAATTTAATTGGTTAGTTCCAATAATCCTCCAACTCAAGGCGGCTTCGTGTGACTGATTGAGTTGTATAGCTGGTGGTACGGCTGGGATGATGGAAGCGCTTGTGTGCCATCCTCTAGGTAAGGAATCTTCCCTCATGTTCACCTCGTGTGCAGCGTCGCCATTTTTTAGTACACATTGGACATCGGCTCACTTGTTCATTTTTATTTTTTTATTTCTTAAAGATACTGTCAAGGTCCGAATGCAACTGTCGAGAAGGGCGCGGGCACCAGGGGTAAGCTTTCTTCGGCGTTGTTTGGAGTTGGAAACTTATGAATGTGGTTTTGAGACTGACGGGTACGCGTATAGGTAAAAGCCCGTGGGTTCGTCGCGACTGGACGGGAAATCGTAAGGAGAGAAACGGCTCTCGGTTTATATAAGGGTCTCGGTGCCGTTTTAAGCGGAATAGTACCAAAGATGGCCATTCGATTCACATCGTACGGGTGGTACAAGCAGGCTCTCACAAATAAAGAGACTGGGCAACTTTCCGGCTCCGCTAACATGCTTGGTACGTTAGCTCAAGATTAGTATATAATGGGAGCAGTTTTTCCTTCGTTTTGCAGCTCAACATCACTTACACTACATCTCCAATTTTAGCTGGCCTTGCCGCCGGTGTCACAGAAGCCGTCGCAGTGGTCACGCCCATGGAGGTGATCAAGATTCGGCTCCAGGCGCAACAGCACAGTTTAGCTGATCCTCTCGATGCTCCCAAATACCGCAGCGCTCCACATGCTCTTCTCACCGTTGTCAAGGAAGAGGGCTTCGGCGCTCTATACCGGGGTGTCTCCCTCACTGCCCTCCGGCAGGGTACCAACCAAGCAGCCAACTTCACTGCATACTCAGAACTCAAGTCCCTTCTTCAGAAATGGCAGCCCGAATATTCGGAGAAGGAGCTTCCCAGCTATCAGACCATGGTTATTGGATTGATTTCCGGAGCCATGGGGCCTTTCTCTAATGCGCCCATCGATACGATCAAAACCCGTCTGCAAAAAACTCCTGCTGAACCCGGTCAAACTGCTCTTTCACGTATTACGGCCATTTCGAGCGAGATGTTCAAGCAAGAGGGCGCCAGGGCGTTCTATAAGGGTATCACGCCTCGCGTCATGCGTGTTGCACCTGGTCAAGCCGTTACTTTTACCGTTTATGAGTATATTAAAGAGCGCCTCGAGCGGTCGAACTGGTCGATCGTGGGCGGCAACAAGTATAATGAGTAAGTTGTGGCCTGTTGTCCGTGAGTATCTGCACTCGATATCGAGAGAAATCACCTCGGAGTTATCAGTAGCAGCAACATGTGGTGGAAGTTACCTTACACCTCTGATCAGCATGGGGTGATTGGTTGCCCTTTGCCATTCTGGATACGGGCTACTTATATGACCTTGCATGTTGATTCTTTTCAAGATTTCTCCAAATTTCCTTTTCTATTTTGTTAAGTTTGCTAGCATCTATTGCATTAGATAGATATCCGATTTCTTTTGTGGATATTATTTAGCGCCATCGTTGTTTCCCTGCCTCCTTTTTGTTGTCTCTTTTTTTCGTGAACTTCGTTGTTCTGCTTTTCTCCGGCGCAAATCAAAATTCACACCTGTATCGATAGAATTTGGCATGGCTTATACATGACTTGTGCATAATGTATACTATATATAGGTGGAGAATATAGACGTCATCTTGATGTTGGTGCTTTCTGAAATGGTTACGTTCCCCTCTCATCATCTTTGAGAGGACACTGGTGGGGTGATAGGCGGCGTATGGGCTTAAATCCCCCACAGCAAATATTTAGTCGGAAAAGGCTCGAGGCCCAGAACGGGGTGCTTGATTGTGGTCAGACAAAAACAATAATTTTTAAAAATTTAACCGCATGGATCAAAAATGCATAAGTGTTCGAAATACGGAGTATATTCATTGGGTTTCAGGCTTGGTTGACAAAACACGGAGGTGGACAACTATTTAACACTACCCCTCTTTTTTTTTAAATATGAGCTGAGGATTGGGTGAAGTTTCGTTGCGCAAAACCAACCACCTCATACACAATTAATTACACGACAACTTCATTTATTGAAAGAGGTCTACAATCATGCAATCCGGAATATCAGGTATATCTTCCCTTCTCCGTTCCGTCGTTTACTCTCTCCAAAGAACATTCGAACCGCTGCTAACGAGTTAACCCCTTCCTCCGCTTCCCCAGTCTCCTCCGAGCTGCAAGACGCCTTCAATACCTTTGTCTCAACGCCCTCCCACTTTTGTCTGCCCGTCACAATATCCTCCGAACGTCTGATCCCTCTGGAACCGATATCTTTCCCCTTATCTTCCGCTGACAATGACACCAAATTTTCCAACTCCCTGCTCCTCCTTGCTCCGCACGTCCAGCCTCAGACCCCTATCTACCTCATCCTCCGCCGCACCACCGGATCTAACGCCCTCATAGCCGTCACATACATCCCATCTACGTCACCTGTGCGCGCAAAGACTCTGTTCGCTAGCACCCGTGCAACTCTTGTCCGCGAACTCGGCAGCGAGAAATTCACCAGCACCATCTTCGCGGCGGATGCAGAGGATGTTCTCGATACTGCTGTTTGGAAAGAGAGAGACGCGGATAGGAATGCGGCGACCGGTGGGGTTGTGGGAGACGGGGAAGCAGAGAGTAGGAGAGATGATTTGATGGGCAAAGAAGAGAGGGAGTTGAGTGAAGTTAGGAGACAGGAGGAGCAAGCGAGGAGTATGACCAGACGGAGGGATGTGGGCATTGGAGGAACTATTGGACGTGGGAATGGAAGTGGAGAGAGTGAACTGCACATTGGAATTGGGGATGGAGTGAAAGAGGCATTGCAGCAGGAGCGGGCAAGTGGTTCAGTTATTCGGTTGGTGAGTTGTTTTCATTTCGTATTGCTTTTTCTTCCGTACGTCTCGGAGTTACTATTCCTTAGGATCGAGATAACGGCTGAGGATTTATGCTATTATACTAATCTGCTCTTGTATCATGAAATCCAGACTATTGACGTGCCAACGGAAACTCTCACTCTAATATCCACCGAGTCAAACGTCGGACCCGATTCCCTTGCAAGCTTGATCTCGGACTCAAAGGCTCAGTACACATTTTACAACTACCCGGAACCCGCAGCTGTCATCTTCATATATACCTGTCCATCCGGTTCCATAATCAAGGGGCGCTTGTTACATGCTAGTTCGCGAAATGACGTGGTCAAACTTGCTTGTCTCCAGGGCGTAGAAGTTGCGCATAAGGTATGTGATGAGTCATTCTACCAGGCGTTAAAACATCACCTACATGAACGACAGTGTATTTATTTGAGGTGCATATCACTGATTTCGCCGGGTTTCTTTACTTTTGAATTAGATCGAGGCATCCGAACCGACGGACATCACACCAAGCAGTCTCGCCGAAGTGGTGAATCCACGAAAGGATGAGGTCCGAAAGGCATTTGCGAGGCCAAGGAGGCCCGGACGGTGAGCAGTTAATGTTCATCCACCTTTTCTATCTCCCTGTTTTCCCAGGATTGGGCTAGGCTGGCCTGGTCTCGAGTAGAAAGTACCGTTTCAAATTATCAAGAATAGTTCGGTGTCCCAAGGTTGATATGTTTTTTTGACCCTCCAATACGTTCCAGAATCTCCTTATATATCGTAGCCATTTGCACACACTCTAGAAATCCAAGATCCCTTTAGGTAATTGTGAATCCTACACCTTGAGTGCTATCGCGAGCTCTATATGCCGTGAACCGCCCAAACAGTAAATAAATCGGGAAACTGTTGAATAATTGGAATAAAGCCACTTGTGATCCTGTCGAAATGCGCGTTTCTTTTCTTTTCTTAAGCCCATCCCGATTGCTCCTTTCTTGTGGCTTACCAACACTCCACCCCTCCGCCCCCGCCCGAAAGAATGGGCAAGCTTCATCATTACCATCAAAACACAACAATCATAACAAAGATTCGCTCATCAAGATGCTCCAGCCCGATGTTGTTTCCTTTGGAAGAACAAATCCGTCCTTGAGCTCCCCAGATTGATAATCTTCGGACACCCATCGCGATCCTTTTCCAGGCGGGTACACTCAAAGCAATAAAAGGCGTCGCTAATCCCTTCCCCGCCACACACGATGCATTTATTTTGGTAGTTGCCGAACGAGCATTCGTCGCAGATACGTACAAGGGTGGTGGGCCGCACGTAGGAGTCGCAGACAGGGCACTTTCCGTCACATTTGTCGCAGAGACGGCCGATGGCGATGCCAGTTTGCTTGCGGCACATTACGAGATCGGGGTGGTGACGGGACATTCTGGTGGTTGTGGTTGTGGTCGGGGTGTTTAGGAGGGAAGAGGCGGCGGATTTCTTTATCCGTAGTAGGTGTGCCAAGTGATTAAGTGACTGCAGGTGTATCCTATTCTGTTTTTGGGGAGTTCTGGGGGGGGGGGGGGTGGTTTTGAGGCGAGTTTTTTGGTCTGAGGATGGCAGTGGAAGCCGTTTCGCACGATGCTCGTAGCGGGGACGCCCCAAATAAATCGCCAGCTATTTAACAGATATTCAGCTGGAATATACCTTGAGCCTGTGTATAGTTCAAAGTAAAGAAAGCATCCGTTGGTTCCTAAATACAGCGAGTACAGAGAAATGAAGACTCTCAAGAAGCAAGGAATATTTGGGATGGGGGAAAATGAGAGTCTATTCTTGCGCTAGACCCGATTGATCTCCAATCGTGGTGCATTATCTGCCAGAGCTCACACCTGCGTAAGACGAAAAACTTCATTGTCTATCGGCCCCCTTCGTAGTGGAATTGTCTCCCTATTCAAAATTCAAACTCAGTCCTCGATTTATAATACAGAACTACGTAAACCCGTCATGGCGGACAGGTATACCCCCAAGATCGTTCCCCAGTGACACGCGCCAACCGTTGACCAAACTAACTTATATCTATTGTTCCAGGACGATCGCATCAGCTGTTGCACTTCCTGAGCAGGAAGAAAGTCCGGATGGCACGTTAAAACGTCGCCAGTCCCTTGCCGATGACAATGAGAGTAAACGTCGACGGCTAAGTGCAGACCATACTCACCCCGAATCGAAGGAGAATGAAACATCTTCCCCCACAACCGCGGCACCTACAACTGTTAGCAGTGCCACAGAGCAGAAAGATTCCCGACGGAGGAGTAGCGTAGTAGAGGAGCGCAAGCGTGGTCAAAGATTGTTTGGTGCACTGCTGGGTACCCTCTCACAGAGCTCATCTACAGCAGCACAGAAACGTCGCGCGGATATCGAGAAAAAGCAGCAGGCAAAACTTCGTATACAGGAAGAAGAATACAATGAACTGATACGGAGGAAGCAAGAAGATCTCTTGGCGGTGCGGAGGAAGGAACAGAGAACCTATGATGCGCAATCGGTATGTTGGCATTTCACCTGAACTGCTGCTGGGCTCGCTTCCCGCGGAACTTTCAGATTTTATTAATTTGGTTTGAATTTGTTTTTAGATGCGTCTCCGACACTCGAACCAACTAGCTATGGCTCATTTTCTCAAAACAACCGCTGAACCGGTTCTCGTACGTATTTAAAGTTTTCTTTATTACACCCCATTCTGTGCGTACGTTTCTTAACATTCAAACGGTACTTAGTACTACAAGCCATGGCAACTCCGACCCGAGGAAGAAGATAGGATCAAGCAACAAATCGAAGATTGCGAAACGGCAATCGCAATGGAAATCAAGGATTTTGAAGCCAAAAATCTGTCATCTCCATCCCCTCCCACCCCAGAGCAAACCGACAACCAAAGAGCTATTGCAGGTGAAACAAGCTCAGTTGCACTCCTAGAAAATAATGCAGGGCCTGATGCTCAGGAGCCAGAGAACACCATGCGATTTAATTCCGACACGGTGGGTGATGATACTAATCTAAATAACAACCCCCCGAACATGAACATAAACCTGAGACTACCACAGCTCCTGAACTTAAATCCCCTAAACATCCCCCTACCCTGACTGCCTCTGGCCTTCCCACTGTTTCTGCTACTACTAATAAACCCTCCACACCCCCTACTAAACCTCACGACGAGCACCCATCCACAGCTGGTGCTACCCACCATCAAAAGTCAACCGAAGATGATTCTGGGGAAGTTATGCTCGAAGATAAGGAGGATACTGTTATATATTGAAATCAATCTGTGTTCATCCCTTTCGGGTGGTACTGTACATGCATTCATTGTTCCTATACTTCCTAAACTTTTCTTCATATATTCCACTCAGCCTGTCTCCCTTTAAGCGCTATCTTTTCTATCCTTCCTTTACTCCCACTGCCCAATTAACTTTTCCAAAATTACTTGGGCTCCTCGTTCCCCTACTTTTCTAGCTCTGCTGTCACATTTTTTTTTCATGTCAGTTTGATTCCCGCCCCTTCCTGGCTTTTACAGCTGTTCGACGCGTAGTGCATCTTGTGAGCGCCTCTTATTTTCAGCCCTTCGAGGATGCGCATTTCGTTTTTAACATAGCTCTATGATTATGGTCATCATACCAAGATGGTTTGCCAGGGTAAGCTTTATGGAAATTCAAGGACCTGTGAGCTGGGGAATTTCTGAATGAACTTTTTGATTGCCCTTTTCGTACCTGTTTACCTTGTAACATGGGAGTGAGAGTGGTGAATGAATTTGCTAATGAATGATAAAGCTACCCACTTGCATTTCGCCTATTTTTCCTATCTTACTCTACTTTTCCATTTCTAGTTCATATGATTTATTGCGGTATAACGGCATAACAACTCAGTACTAGTATTTACGAAAATATTCTAGCTGTAGGTCGTAAAGAATGAGTTATTACTATTCTAACCAGGCGCTCTGTTCGATCAACATAGTTTTGAGTCAACGCAGTAGGTCGAATCGGGTACATTAGGTCTAAATCGGACTAGTGCGAAAGTAAGATTTGTATGAGACTAAAGTCGGCGCCTAACTTGCGCGGCTCATTCTCTCCACCCTTTCAAAAACCTTGGTTAGCTTCAAGTTTTAAGCAAGAGCAATTTCTAATTACATTACGCTGATATCAGTTTGACACAGATGGAACTACAAAGAGCTGATTCAATACTCCGTACTTGGCATATATTAAACAGCACAAGGTGTCAAAATCTTCTGGCCGAGCGCTTTCATATTCCCGTTATTCACAAAAGTTCTCATCGCCCTCTCCAGTTATCACGCTTACCCTCCCCTCAAATGGGACAATGAACTACCGCCAAATACCATATCACTATAATCAAACGAACGCGTCCCCGACTTTCTCTTTCAGAAGATTGCGGTAGAATTTCCGAGACCCACCTTCTTTATCCGCAATGAGTGGGACAGCTCTTCGTGACTATAAAAGTCCGACCCCACACTCATACTTCAACCCCAGAAAAGCCAAATGGCGAGCTTCTCGCCCACGCTGGTGACCTAATTATACAGAAAAACACAAATCCATGCCGAGCTCCAAGCGCAGTTATTTAACTGGCTTGTGTCACTACCTCTCCCTTGCACAGTTAGTAGCTGGCAGCCATGATCTCGAGCTTGATCCCTTCCTCAAACCCCGTGAGACACGATTGGACACGATTGATCAATGCAACCGTTTCACCAGGTGCAAGTGGAATAATAAAGAAGATAAGACAGACGCCTATTGTGCTGAAGATGTAATTGCCCTTTGCTCAATACATAGATCAGGTTCAGATAGCGAATCACCTTCCAGTAGAATGAGGGGGTGCGGGTACATAACTCTCATTAGTTTCAAAACCCTTGGAAACTACTGCCTGTGACAAAAATTTACGACTCGGATCGTTTTTTGCATCCAAAGTTCTTACCTCTTGAGTCCTTAGCCTGCCCAGGACCATCATTTACTATTAGTACACGAACCTAAAATCATCAGTTCAACCAGGTTCCGATCGAGCCTCGGCATCTTCGCTGGTCTTCAATCCGTTCCGTCCGGGGAAACCTAACTCCCCCTGGATTAATAATGACATATTAAATAACTACATTGATTATCCAGTATTAATACATTAACTGGACAGGCAAGCAATAAACATTTTAAAGATATACTCCCAGTCATAAATTACCAGAAAAATTCGAGGTTGCTGGCCCAACCCCACTGTCCGTCATTTGGATTCGCGTGCATCGCTTCTTCCTAACCATGGTTGACAAAATATCAGTCACTGGAGATTCGAGGATTCAGTACTGCACTGCCGTATTAAATGGTACCACTTATGGTATGTTTGTCTATTCGACGACGACTCACCTTCAGGATGAGAAGGACCCAAGAGATATGATACGCCCATTTCTCTAATGCTGTCGAGACGGGCACCCTCCTCCAATTTGCATATCTTCGACGTACCTTGCAGCTCTTATCTGACTCGCGGACAGGATATCTTTTGAGCCTACCTGAAGGGGGACAGTTCAAAGCTACAGTGTTTCTGGTGTGTTCCGTCTCATTATTTCTGAAGGCTGCTTCATTTCTTTTCGAAGTCTATGCGATATCATTTGAACACGCTCTCACATCTGAGATTACCCACTCACATTCCATTTACAAGCTCGCTACGGCTAGTGACCCGCAACACTGCGTCTTGTTTCATTATTTTCCCAACTGAATTTACCCAAAACGGAAAGCAATGTATGCTAATCATCTCAGATCCATGGCTTTCCCGATATATCCATGGGATGGCGGTACCAGATTCCCGCGTTAACGAAGTTGGGTCTTCGAGTTGTTGCTCCCGACTGCATGGGGTATGGGAGAACGGTATACTTCCCTTGCTGCTAGAAAATGGTCGTGTGCTCATGCGACTCGAGGTGCTTTCAAAATTGAAAAACAAAATACTCAAGTTTCAGCTCTCAAACCATAGGATGCACCAGAGTTTTCGGAAACGACCGCCTCACGGTATGGGTTTAAACAGTGCGCGGATGACATGAAGGAGCTTGCACGCCAGTTAGGCACATCGCAGATTATACTTGGAGGCCACGACTGGTACGTACATGCACTTATAGTCCTAAATTTCGTTCATGCTACGGTTTACGTGGTTGTCTAACGTCGAGGTCCAGGGGTGGATTTGCCGTTTATCGCATTGCCATGCACCATCCAGGATTTGTTACTCACCTGTTTTCTATTTGTACCCCTTACACCCCGCCCTTAAGCCAGTACCTTCCTATCGAAACTATTGTCAAAACGAAGGTTCCCTATTTCGGGTATCAGTTGCAGTTCGCCAGTGGGGAGTTGAAGGAGGTTATCAATAGTAAGAAGGATATCAGGCAGTTTTTGCTTTCTATGTATGGGGGAAGGACTCTATCAGGCGAGACGGGATTTGACGTATTTAAGGGAGTTTTGTTGGATAAGTTCCAGCACTTGGAAAGGTCAAAGGTGATAAGTGAAGAGGTATGAGCCCCCTCACCGTCCCTTCCGTCCCTGCCTTCTTCAGCGCTTTTATTTTCGATATTGCTCAGCAGAGGCGTTGAGAGTACTCTTGTTTTGATGAAATTGGCAGAACGATATATCACTGACAATCTCACGGTAGGAACTAAACTACTACGTCGATGAGTATGCGAGAAATGGCCTTCATGCGCCTCGTGAGTGCCTCTGTCTTAGCACTGCCCGGCTACTTTTCCACTTTCCAGCCTAACAGATCCAAACAGTGAACTGGTACCGCACCCGCGAACAAAACTACAAAGACGAAATTAGCCTTCTGGACCGCAAGCTGGACATTCCCATCCTCTTCGTGCTTGCAACTCAAGACCACGCCCTCCGACCCGCTCTATCTCGTAACATGAGCAAGCTCTTGCCTAATCTCACCACTACGGAAGTTGTGGCCGGCCATTGGGTAATGTGGCAGAAGCCAACAGAGTGTAACGATGCTATCACCAAATGGATGGAGGCTGTGGTGTTCGCGGGGAAGAGCAAGATGTGAATCCTTCAAGAGGTTGGTCCTAGAAATGATTGGGTCGAATATAGCTCTGTTTAGGCTCTCTCACTTTCACTGGGCCGTTGTGAATATGAGCATTGTTGGTATTACTTAAAAAAGGGTTTTTGCGAGGGAAAATTTACTCTAGCGATCCCCTCACTCCACGTAAGCATTATTTAGGCCCAACGTAGCCACGGATTCACAGAAGACTGATGTGGTTGCACATCAATTTCTTTTGTTTTACGCCGAAATTTCCCAACATTAATTATTGCCCGATATTGAACACATGGCCACTGTTTAGACAGAAATAAAAAACATCCCTCCCGAAAAGCTACTTTGCCACTTCATGCTTCCAAAACTTTTGTCTCAATCGTAATCCCAAATTTTTCCAAACGATCAATATACTCCTGCCCTAACATCGCAGGCGTTAAATACCCACCCCCCACTTCCTGTGAAACCCGCTTGCTTTCCAATAAAACCATAGCCGACTCCGCCAGCAGCACTCCCGTCATCCAATACGCATCTCCAGTAGCCTTGTAAATCCCAAGAACTTTGATGGGATTTCTCCCCGGGGATTTCTGTTCAGCCGTTGCGAGAGCTCGATACTCAATCCGATTCCCTGCCGTGTTTGTCTTCGCTGGCCCTTCACCAGGTGCATAAATAAGTTTACTTACCAGCAGGCGGACGGGTGGCAAGACAAGCGCCAGCGTTCCAAACATGAATGAAATGTGTAAGATAGCCCCGACGAGGGCATTGCGAACGGCTGCAAAAGCTTCGAAATGGAAGTCCGGCCCGTAGAGATCTGGCATTAGGGATCTGCTGCGATGAACAATGGCGACATCGCAATGGCCCGTGATATAGCTGGTCATTGTGCCCAGTTCAGGCACGAAGCGGACACCAAACAGTTGCTGGAGAAGTGGGGGAGAGTAGGTTTTTTGGGGTTGGTTTGCAGATAGGTAATACGGGCTTTGTGCCTTGAGGAGCTCCTTGATGGGCACGCTGCCCATTATACCTACGACAGTTGAAAGGGTTCCACCACTAGCTCCCGCAGTTCTACATCATGCCATCACGTTAGGAACACCGATATTTGGATGAATTTTTCTTTGTCCAAGGAAAGGCAAGGGGGCAAGGGGGAAGAGTCTGCCAAGTGCTTACTTGAGTTCATATATAGAGCTAATGACTTCATCAGTGCGAGCTGAGAATTTGTCCTTGATATACTTCACGAGCGCCCAAGTTAACAGATCTGTTGGCGCACATTCAAGCCCATCTGCAGATATTATCTGATGAATAGTCAGTATAGGGCACGATATTTATCATCCCTGTCATTTATGGACCTCAGCTTATCACTTACTATTGCACCTGTCTCTTTTGCTTTTTCGTGGTATTTCTCGATCATTTCTTTAACCCATGTCATCTCACCAGTTCTGTGTATCAACTCAAGTAAGTAGCTTGGACTGGTAGGGGGAATTTCAGAATCCTTACACATCAAGATAATGGGTACCATTGTTCGCGCAAGCTTTCACGACCGGCGTCGAGTACAGATGATAAGGCCCGACGCAGTTGAGCACCACTCGTGTCCGTTTGACAAGGAGATCTAATTCCACAGTCTGCAGTTGCACGGTCACAATCTCTGCCAACGTTCCGCAGAATTAACCAAGAAGCTCCGTAAGAATCATACTCAACAAACAGATAATGGAACGCAAAAAGGACAAATAGGCCCGGAACACCCGTGGAACACGACATACCGGGCCTCCTGCGCTCCGGGTTAATTTTATTCAATTCCTCCTCGAGGGCGCTGAGTTTCTCAGTGGACCGTCCAGCAATTGCCCATTTCAAGTTTGTTGGGAGATTCTTTACAATATGTTCAGCACAAAGCTTCCCTGTATATCCCGTTGCGCCGAGAAGAACAATGTCGAAATGCCGTGCGGCTGCCATGATTCTTTAAAGGGTCTAATTTCTTTTTATTCAGCCGAGTTAATGCAATATCAACTGTGTTTTATGAGATTGTAATCGATGATTCAGATCGAACATTCAACTGGGGATTGGTTGAATATTTAAAACGAAACACAATGGCAAGAATTAAAAATCAGAGAAATAAATTTTCAAAAGAGCTGTTTACAGCCATTTCCCAGCAGCATTTACCCCAACGGTATTGTAAAGCCAACTGTTATCATGATGTCACATATTTTGGACCCAAACTTGCCTTGGCTCAATAATGTTCCGGCTTGTGAACAATGGATGCCAACAGTATTTTTCTTTTTCACGATGAAAACCACCCCAATTTTGTTTGTTACTTTGCGTTTTTAATTCTCCCTTAGGATATGGAAAACTACGATGTCTTCAATGGCCCTGTGATATGTTGAGCCCGAAAACCGTGAAAGTATGCGTTCCATTTACAAACTGGAGCTATCAGCTTCCAGTGGTTTGCAATATAGTATTTTCACGCTGGCAGATGGTTTGCATTTTCCCCAATATCAATCAAATTATATACATAATGAGCGAGGGCTACAGGCTGCAAATTGTGTTATGCAGATGGGAAGATGTTTCAATTGGTAGTAGTAGCTAATCGTGCCTTCGCTTCCAACCAAGTGTTGGTGCGCCCCACCGATATGACATTTTCACAACAATCAAACCTTTCATCAACACGTCAGTAATGTCAAGTAAAATCAGGTTGTGGATCGTTGTAGATCTAGTTATCCTAGTCTATTGGCCTCTTGAATGAGAGATCCAATTGATTCAGACGATTTTAGGCATGGTGGTGATGAAGAATTGATTTTACAAATGAAAGATGTCTTTTGGTGAAAATTTCATTTCGGTGGCCGCACCCAGTTGGTATCAGGGACGGAAACCGCTGGCAAACGACATTTACCATTTGGCGCATTAAGAGTAGTTTAGAATGTCTGTAGGCTGAATAAATTGTGCCCGTATGTAGTATCAATAACGGCGAAACACCTTGTATGTGTTGTCTGAAGGGTTTAAAATAAAACCCCAAAAGACATGCATTGGTTACTAGTACGCAGGAAGAAAAAATGATTGAGAAGTTGACGACTACTGCGTACAGGCGCCCAAAGGGATTGGGTCACGTGATTTACCAAACCGTCGCGCCAAGTCTCGAATTTGGACCTAAGCGAGCCCACAATCTTCAACGACGGCCAACACGCAACAGTCTGATTTTTTGCAGCTTCACACTTCCCCCTCTCCTTGCCTGCATATACACATCCAGCGCGACAAGATGACGAAGCGCACCAAGAGTACGTTTGCTAATTGATGCTTTTTATCCTCCCTTTTTGTTGGTTTGAAAGTGACGCTAATTCGACGGTTTCTACAGAGGTCGGTGTCACCGGTAAATATGGTACCAGGTACGATTTAATCCCACAATGAAAATGCACAGCTCTTCCGGATGTTCCCTGTGAAGATATTGGTTTTATGATATGGGCGGAAAGCGATATTTAGAAGGGCGGGCAAGAGAAAACTTACAGCGGGGGGAGAGAAAAAATGACAAAACAAGAGAAAAGGACGACCGAAAAAGTGTTAAACTGACGCCAACAATGTAGATACGGTGCCTCGCTCCGAAAGCAGGTGAAGAAGATGGAAGTCTCCCAGCATGCCCGATACATCTGCACATTCTGCGGCAAGAACAGTGTAAAGCGCAAGTCCGTTGGCATCTGGGAGTGCCGATCATGCTCAAAGGTCGTTGCTGGCGGTGCCTGGACTGTCTCGTACGTTTCCCCCATGAATGCCCTCGTTACAATGGCGCCACTCTTCTTTCCCCTCCCAGGGGCAGTCGACCAGGAAATTGGGCTGACAAAAGCCAAAATTTTTTATTATTTTGCCGCTCTCATATTAGGACCCCTGCGGCTGCCACCACCCGATCGACCATCCGTCGTCTCCGAGAAATTGCGGAGGTTTAAAGATGATTTGAGGATGGGAGTTTTTGAATTGTGCTTTTATTTCCCTTTGTGTGCCTCTTCTAATGTTTCCTATTTTTTTTCTTTTTCTCGGATGAGATGACGGAAATTTGGGAGGTTGCAACGTGCCAATGAAAAAGAATCTCGATTGGTTCTCATTTATCTTTGTCCATTTGTTCTAGATGAAAATATTCAGGGGGAAATATCTTCAGCACCCCGCATGCGATTGCTCGATAGCTTTTTGCAGCTGACCTGATCGATGAACCCTCCCAGTCCGAGTAGAAAGAGACAAGACCAATCAATAATTTCCATTTCTTCTTCCAACCAGGCCCTTGATTCCCTATGTATCGACCCTCTTCTCCGTGATTTAAGGCAGTCATTGAGGGTAGTTCACACATATACTCCTGTACCAGTTCTATACCCGTGGGCCCGGCAGACACTTGGTCATGGATGAATGAGTGTGTCCATGTCGAGTAGCATTATATATAAGTTTGGCCACGAAGGAAGAAATAGCTGTCACCTTTCCAGCTGCTTTACATACTACGGACCTAGCATAGCCGAGAAAGTTTCGATCTGCCTTTGGAGGCTTGACAAAATATGCCAGATATAAAAATTGCACCTCACTACCAACCACAGCATGAGATTTCAGCGAGATGGTGAAATTCAAAGGTTTGGAGACGCTAGTTTGCTTAGTCTGGAATGGAGGTGGATAGGGACAGTTCGTTTCCCCTCATTCAAACTGCTTCCATAGCCCGGCGAGAATGAAACGACAGGCGGCTCTTCTTCTACCAATTCAAGTATAAAAAAAATAAAAATAAAAATAAAAAATAAAAAATAGAAAACTGCGGGGTTCAGATATAATTTCCATAAATTATCAAATCTCAACCAGGCAGGAGAATATCTTATGCATTAAAAAGGGCTTTCAACAGTATAAGACGGACTCGGTTGGTGGTGAACACCCTCCACTAGGCGTATACCTTACGCCAAAATCAATGCCTTCTGACCATGCATTTTCAGGGTGGGCGGTGAAGGCAAATTTTACGCAGTAAACAGTACACCCCCAGCCAAGGAACACCCCTAGTAGTGCGCAGTAATATTCATATGTTCCCCCCTGCTTGACATGATTGAACCATCAAGTGACGTGGCTATTTCATGAAATATTTTCAGGGTATTTGCAAAACTGAACGTACAGTAAATTTACGATCTCTGATCTCCCGATATCTAACATGTATTGCTCTCCCAAAGCCTCCTCCAGTACTCCGTAACTTGAACCATATTGCGTACTACTTCAATAAAAATGTCGAGGCGGGGTGCGGTCCGCCCTTATAGGGCCCCGTCCCATGGTGGGCGGATCAACATTTCCGCGCTAGTCCCAGATTCATCCTAGCGCCCTCTCTTAGCCCGGGTTCAAAAGGCCGCCCTCGTTCTCCACAGCTTCTACTTCTTCTACTTCATCCCATATCGATATATCTGAAATTCAGCTCTTCATGCCGTCACAGAACGTCCTATCCATCCACCCACTCTTCCACCCTCTCAATAATGCCAGACACTTGCATAGTGTGTCTAGGAGACCTTGGCGATGACGTCAGCGAGCCTCCTCACCTTCCTCCTGTCGACGACGCCCTAGCGCCAAGACCCGCTGATAGTGAAAGAGCTATTCTGCCAGATATGGTGGTGAAATCCCCGTTGGCAGGCTCGGGCATTGATTCAGGGAAAATTGCCCATTTACTTCCTTGTGGTCATAATCTTCATGACGACTGTCTAAAACCTTGGGTAGAAAGGGCAAATAGCTGCCCCATATGCCGGCAAAATTTCAATATGGTGGAGCTTACAGATACTGTTGGAGGTATGTGTGGGCAATTTTCTTAAATGACTATTGTTGTTGCTTGGCAATTGAAGTTAAACTGCTGCCTTTTCTCATACTCATTGATGAGACTTGGATTCACTGCTAATCCTGTCGTGTTTTGTTATTTTGAATAGGTCCGGTTATTTCCTCTTATTGTGTCCAGGACCGCATACAGGTTGCGGAGATAGACCCTTCAATGATAATGGACGATCCAGATGACGAGTCCGAATCACAGCCCTGTCCGATTTGTGGATACGCTGATAACGAAGATGTCCTTCTCCTCTGCGACGGTTGTGATATTCCCATCCATACCTACTGCGTTGGCCTGGATTCTGTCCCTTCTGGCCTTTGGCACTGCCCTCAATGTGAAAGTCAACGAGCTATCCCAGCAGTTGGCCCACGCCCACGGAATCGGTCCGGCCGCCGCACTCGGGGCGAGCAAAGGAGAACACGCAGCCGGAATCGGATGAATGCATTTCATTGGGCCCGTGTTTGGCAAACTGTATGGGACCACCTGAGTCTCGATTTAGACTTTCCTTTCGACGACGAACAAACGCACAGCCGCATTGTCCAACAACAAAGACGCGAGGCTAATAATCGGAGAGAATTCCGCGCCTGGGAACGTCGCTTTCAGATTGCTGAGCGTCAGGGAGCAGCTAACCGGTTTAGAGATACTGCGTCAGCCCTTCTTGAAATCGGACGAGGTTGGCCCTCTAGACCAAGACAAAGGGTTGAAACCCCGGAGCCCGAGTCCCTGGACGAAGTAAGGGCATGGAACGCATTTGAAAGAGCCAGGGAAATACAGGACGACCCTAGCTCGAACCGTCGGAAACGCAAGTCCCCAACTGCTTCGCCTGCTGAACCACAGCCACCACAGCCCGAGCGGAAACTGAAACGCCCCCGAACGAGACGGCCGGAAGCTCTTGCTGCTGACTTTCTTGATCACGGGGGTGAGTCTTCCAGAACTGGAAGATCAGTTAATGGTTCTGCTTCATCTGGAAGGGTTCCCGCTGATAGCAATGCTAGTACGGGTCCAAGCTTTCTGCAGTCCCTTCTCAAGGAGGTCGAAGACTCTTCTGCACCGAGTTTGACCAACGGCGCGTTTAGATCATCTGTTTTCTCGTCGACACCAGGGGATTCGACCTCCCCCCGACCATCATCCCCCGCTCAATCATCCCTCTCGTCGAATCGCTCGTCTCCCCGGCTATCCTCCGCCACACCACCTCCGTACAACCGGCCGACCACACCCATCACAGTGTTTGATCCTGCTTATACTTCTCCTGAATTCTCCCCCTCATGCTCTCCTAACCAAGAAGAACCTGGGACAGCAGAACAGCCTCGACTACCCCGCCAAATGGACCGAGCTCAGCGAGCCGGCCACAGCTCCTCGACATCGCCATCACGCTCACGATCCAACGAATCCTCTCCAACACGTTCTTCCCTCCCACTCTCAGTAAAGTCCGATCTACAAAAAATGGTGAGCGCAGCTCTGAAACCTCATTATCGTTGTCGTGGGGTTTCAAAAGATGAATATACGGATATCAATCGACGGATATCGCGAATGCTGTACGATAAAGCCGGAAACACTTCCGCACTAGATACAGAAGCAAGGACTAAATGGCAAGCCGTTGCTAAGGAAGAAGTGAACAGAGCCATCGCCAAGCTCAAGGAGTCTCGAGACTTCAATAAGGCGAATGAGACAAGTGACAACGGCCAAACCTCTTCATGAATTCATGATACAAATCAATTATCCTTATGATGACCATCATGTTTATTGGCGTTCGGGGATTTTTTGTTTATTTGGCGATTTCTTTTTTTTTTCTTTTTCGAGAGCTGCCTCGAAATCATGTACCTTGAGTGTTGGAAAGCAATTGGAGTGAAGGGTTTATTCTCTCAGCTTCTAGCAGTAATGAACCTTCCTTAATGATTATGGAATGTGCCTTGTATGGCGGTGCTTTTTTTTACATGGAGTCTGCGTCATGGCGGCGAAATAGGAAGGAACACAACCTCTTATTGATTATGGCGTGGCCTCGTGGGTATTTGCTGAGTGAAATTATTTAGGATAGATACCCTGATCTGCTGGGTGGCTGGTTTTGTTTCCAGCTTTTGATTCTCTTTTCCAATTTGCTTTTAACAGACTCTCCTCAGCCTCAATCTACCGAACATGACAAGGCATTGCATTATCTTTTAGTTTTGTCTTCGCCATAATATAGTATAAATATTTATTCATCAGATAAACCGTTGACAACCGCGGAACTCATATGACACCTCCAAACGCCATTTTTTAAGCCTTTTAAATTTTCTTAATTCTACTTTGCGGCTTCGGTCAGTGCCTCCGCTATATACTTACTTTCTCTGGGTGAGCAGCACACATGTGGGGGATCAGTTGAACGTGGCGCCAAAACCCGGCCACCTAGCTTGGAATCATAGTCAACGTTTGGATAAGCATATACTGCGTAGTACATCTAAATACTAGTCAGCAACACCGCCTTAGCACCCTCAGCACCCTCAGCACCTGGGTTAGGATTAGGAGATTAGGATTAGCTAGAGGGTTAGAGTCGGAGAAATATTGAATCAATCATAGTACTATTTTAGATGGAAACAAGATGAATGTGCAGGAGGTGATTAGCGTGTGTGTTGAACTTGTGATGTGACCCTGGTGTTGTAACCACAACTGGAAAGTCTTTCCAGCTGGCTCTATCATATGATAATATATTATTATTATTAGATGTGCAGTAATAAAATGACCAGCTTCGACCAGAAGCCTATACTAATAATGGAAAAAGCCAGGGTGAACTCCTGTCCTCTTTGATGAGTACGGAGTGACCAACTTCAGCCCTGAGCAGAGGTTGCTGCGGATTGGCTGCTCGGAATGAACTATGGATAGTTAGCGTTCAGCGCACTTCCCACTAGCCAACCAAGCTCAGTACGCAGTATTTTGCCAGTCAGGATCATCCAGCTTGAATCGATACTCCCATTCGAATGGAATGCCTTCGATGGAATGCCTTCACGGCTTGGAATGCCGAATTTTGAATGCGATATGGCGTGTCTACAAAGCTATCCTGAGATCCGCTTTGTCTTTGCTGTACAGAGTACTCAATCCTGCTACGACTTTTCCCCTTTCTTTCTCGTTGTTTTCCTTTTTCTTCCTTTTTTACCCATCCGTTCATTTATTTATTTTCCCTTCCCCTGAACGGTGAAGCAGCTCTATGTCTCTTTCAGAGGCCCTACCGCTACTTCTACGTGTCAAATCAATGTTAGCCAGGGCCCAGGTAAATACTAGTGCAATTACCAAATTTTATCAATCTCCCACACGATTGATGAGACGTTCAGCTCCAAAAATAAAGCCAGCTTTCATGGGGCCTGGCACTGGGGACCCTGGATATATTGGCCATTTACGCAGTACTGCGTAGAATTGAAGCATTGTGGCTGTGTTCTGGTGTCCGTCGAGGTGTCAGACCAAATTTACTCCTTTGGCAGTCGATTTGTTTACACTTCCTGACCTCCCGAATGCTGAACAGCAGCATATTCCGTATAGCCCAAAACTTTATCATTGTTGCTCCACTGGCAGACTGACTTCCCAGGAAGTTTAGACTTGCGAAAAGATGAGCCTAACAAAAGGGGTGGTCTGGTTAGTGATTTAGGGTTCCTTGCCACGCTCTTTGGACTTACGGATTTACAGTCGTGATAAGGGGTTTGGCTGAGAAGACTTGTTTCTTTTTTTTCCAACTGTTGTCGGAATCGATAATCCTGGCAAAACATTTACCCTATGAGGCACTTAGCGTTCGAAGGATTCGACTTTCAATATCAACCCCAGGGTTTACTCATGAATCCTTACAGTTGCATATCATTGTTTCGTGACTGGCATCACCACAAGGCAATCCCGAGCCGTTTAGTGAACCCATGTCGCTCCTCGGCCCGGAGTTAAGAGAATCATCTCAGCTCTCACTATGGTCACAAATTGGGAGATATAACAGGCATCCTTCGCATAAAGCTCCTTTTCCATACTCTTCTCGGACTGTTTCTTATCCTTTTCACCTTTTTACCCTTTCCCGATTTTCTTTTCGGCCCTAATTTATCATCCGAATTATTCGGCTAGCGGTGGAAACAATATCTGGTCCCATCTAGCTCAAAAGATGGCCGGCCAGATACAGCAAGAGGGAGAAGACGTTGGATCAAGGGTATCTGGGTCGGTGCCACCAATATCAAAGGACAATCTAACTGAAGGACCGCCACATGGAACAAAAAATGACATCAACGAAACAGATGCTTCGATTAGAGGCAGTTTGGTAGGGACGCAAGCCGACAATGATATTGAAAAAGACGCACAGATCCGCGATACTACGTACTTGCCAGATACCAGTATTGCTCAAGACCCGAATTTGGTTCAGTGGGAGGGACCGTCCGACCCAGGAAACCCTTTGAACTGGAGTCTCAGGAAGAAGTGGTACATCACCGTTATCCTGTCATGCGTTTCATTCTGTGCCACCTTCTCCAGCAGTGTTTTAAGCGCGGCAACCCAGCAAACTGCGGAGCAGTTTCACGTTTCACAGTTGGTCATGACCCTCGCGACGAGTTTCTTTTTACTCGTATGTGCTTGATAACTGATTTTCCCCTTATCAATGTTGCTTATGATATATAGGGATTGGCGTTTGGGCCGTTGATATGGGCTCCATTATCCGAATTGTACGGCCGAATGATCCCCTTATGGATCGGCTTCGCCGGATTCGTCATCCTCCAAATACCCGTAGCAACAGCTCACAATGCTGAAACTATTCTGATATTCCGATTCCTGCTTGGGATATTCGGCTCATCCTCCAGTGCTACTGTTGCAGGTATCATTTTTGACATGTGGGATCCTGTCACTCGCGGAATTGCCATAGCGATATTTGCTGTGGCAACATTCATTGGGCCTGTTGCAGGTCCTATTTTGGGAGCGTTCATCGTTAATTCGGACCTCGGATGGCGCTGGACCGCATGGCTGACCGTTATGTTCTCTGGGATCTTTGCTATTCTTGGAATCGCCACAAGCCGAGAGACCTACGCGCCTGTCATCCTGCAGCGCCGTGCTGCTCGTCTCCGAAACAAAACAAAGAACTGGGCGTTGCACTCTGAGTTGGATGAACATAGGCCAACATTGGGCGATATCGTCACAAAATACTTCTCTCGTCCGCCGCAAATGTTGATAATGGAGCCCATCCTCTTGTTCATGACGATATACATCGCCATCAGCTACGGCATGTTCTATCTCTTCTTCTTCTCGTATCCCATCTCGTTTGGTCGGGACCGCGGCTGGACAAACGCCGGTGTCGCCTCATTGCCTCTACTGGGTCTATCCGTAGGTGTCATAGCGGGTCTAGGCGTCATCGCCTATGGCACGAAAACCCACTTTGCCCGTAAAATGAAGGAGCATGGTAGTGTTGCCCCTGAAGAGCGGCTCCCCGAAGTGATCGTTGGCGCCGCCTGCCTACCCATTGGCCTCTTCTGGTTCTCGTGGACGTCTAGCCCGGAGGTCTCCTGGGTAGCGCAAACTCTTGCTGGAATCCCCCTTGGTATGGGAATCATTATCATTTTCTTGCAAGGAGTCAACTATCTCATTGATGTGTATATGGTTTTGTCAAACTCTGCCGTCGCAGCCAATTCGTTCGTGCGGTGCGTTGTCGCCGCCGCTTTCCCCCTCTTTGCAGTACGCATGTATGAAAAGCTCGGGGTAAACTGGGCCGGGAGCCTGCTGGGCTTTCTTTCGCTGGCAATGGTTCCGCTGCCGATTGTGCTTTATATCTATGGCGCGAAAATTAGGAGCATGAGCCGTTTTCAAGCCAGGCTTTAGTAGAGGGCTCTGGTAAACATCGTATACTAGTACTAGTATTATCGCAACTTGCGATTCCTCTGATTTCGCTCTTAAATACCTATACTATCTCTCTCAAATATTAGTAAAGAAGTGAGGTCGGTAGAAAGCAATTCTAAGTTCATCGTCAACTATAGTACTAAGCCTACAGGCAAGCCGTCCTACCCATCATCATCCCTTAATATCACGTGACCACAGAGGTACCCGTCAGAGTTAAACCTCGACGCGTCTATCTCCAGTCGCGCGAACAGTGAAAAGAAATTCACTTTATATATCAAATCCAGCGCAGAGACAGTCCGGGGTAACCTGGCCATTGTTGAACCCTTTACTGTCTAATTGCCTCTGTGAGCCTGGCAACTCCTCATTGGACCTTGTTCTCCTAGAAGATCGAAACTTCTTTTCGCTCTCTCACCAACCTTATGGTCGTATATCCGAAGCAAACTCAACTCCTCTCCCACACACGACGATGCCTGCGCGCACTCGACATTCCCTAGCTTCTACGACGCAAGTTTCCGAGCCTGAGGAAGAACCAAGCGGCCTCCACCGCCTGAGGTTCAACGAGACGCTGTCATGGCGGGCTGGTCGAGCGATCCCTGTGGCCGATTTGCTGGAGCGGCTGGAATCACTGGCGCTTGAGCTGCGACAGCTAGATCAAGAAGAGACGGATAAAGATTCGCTGAAGAAAGTTTCCCAGGACCTGGCAAGCGGCCATTTGCTAGGACACAGAGATAAAGGTGTGCGGGCATGGACGGCTTGCTGCGTCGTGGACATTTTGCGCCTCTGTGCGCCAAATGCACCTTTTACTGGTAATCAGTTGAAGGTATGTACGAATATGCATACGTCGATAGATATACATTAAATAATGGTTATGGGAAGCGTTCTAACATAGCTATTGTGATAGGATATATTTACCACCATCGTCACGTCTATAATTCCTGCCCTCGCTGATCCTTCTAATGCTTACAATGAACAACACGTATATGTCCTTTCATCACTAGCAGATGTCAAAAGCATTGTTCTTTTGACAGATCTGGATGCTCCTGATACCCTGATTCTCCCTTTATTTTCATCTTGCTTTGATATCGTGTCAGGCTCATCGAAGTCTTCAACCGGTGAGGAACTAGCCAAGAATGTGGAATATGACATGACACGTCTCCTGGTGCCTATTATCGATGAATCCTCCGTCCTGGCGCCGGAAATCATTGATGTTATTATTGCACAATTCCTGCGCGTCGATCCACGGATCACAGAGCAGCCCACCAAAGGCAAGAAAAACGGAGCACATATAGACGCGGGGCAAGGAACATTGCTCTTGAAGGAGTACCCACCAGCTTATAACATGGCCAAGGCAATTTGCAGCGCCTGTCCTGAAAAGATGACGAGTTACGTGAGCCAATATTTCAACAACGTGATTATTGATGCTTCAGGTCCTGCCGGCACGAACGGACTATCGAAAGCTCATCGTCGTGCGAGCATTGATGATTCCGATGACGAGGCTGAAAATATTAAGGAGTTAAGCAAGGCCCATCGGCTAATACGAGAGGTATGGCGTGCCTGCCCTGACGTTCTTCAAAATGTGATCCCGCAGCTTGAGGCGGAATTGTCCGCCGAATCAGTATCGCTACGACTTTTAGCCACTCAAACAATCGGCGACGTGACTGCTGGGATTGGTGTGGCGGGCCTTCCAACACCACCGCCCATGGATCCAGCTGCCTATCCTCCAGCAACGTTGACTGACGATTCTCAAATCACGCAACCAAACCCTTTACTCCTGCCGCTCTCTCCTAAGCCCTTTTCGCATGCTCATTCCACTGCATACCAAAGCTTTTTAAGTCGACGTCAGGATAAATCCGCGTCTGTGCGAGCTGCCTGGACTACAGGTATTGGTCGAATCATACTTACCTCCGCTGGTGGGTCCGGACTTCGCGCAAATGAGGAGCAAGATCTCGTTCTGAGCTTAGCAAAAATGCTTGGTGATGCGGATGAAAAGGTCAGAATTGCCGCAGTTGAAGTCATCGGAACGTTTGGTTTCTCCGACACTGTCAAAAAACTAGGTGCCAGCGGTGGAATTTCCGATCAAGGTTCGGTTCTTTCCATTTTGGCTGAGCGTGTTAAGGACCGAAAACCCGCTGTCCGTGAGAAAGCCATGAAGATACTGGCACGTATGTGGGGTGTTGCGTCTGGTGAAATTGAAGCGAATAATGAGCAAGTCACATTGATTTTAAAGGATATTCCCTCAAGAATATTCGACGCATATTATACGAATAACCTTGACATTCAGGTTCTACTTGACCATGTAATATTCGAATATCTTCTACCACTAAACTACCCTCCCCTGAAGTCCAAGGCGCTGAGAGGTGATTCGAGTATGTCGCGGAAATTGAAAAGTGCAACTCGGGAGGGTGAGGGTAATACCGAGGCCACTGCTGATATGATACGTGTCCGACGGATTCTTACCTTGGTTAAAGGCCTAGACGAACGGGCGAAGAAGGTTTTCTTTGCACTTCAGGCCCGTCAATTGAGCATGAGGACATTTATGACTTTCTACCTGACAGCCTGTGAGGAATACAACGTAAGTTTAAGCCGCTCAATACTCATACGGATGATTTATGTTTAACAACGACTTTAGGGCGGTGTGATGGACGATAATGAGGAAGTTACCAAGGCGAAATTAACCAAAGTCATTGATAACCTGGCCAAAATGCTTCCTGACCAGGCCAAAGTTTCAGCTGACCTATGGAAATTTGCCAAAATGCATGACAGGCGCAACTACCAGCTTATTCGGTTTGCCATGGCTGCGGTGAGCGACTACCGAACTGTCACTAAGGCCATCAGGGAACTATCCAAACGAATCCAGGGAAATGCATCTGCGTCTACGAGTTTGCTTGAGTCATTAATTCCATTGGTGTACCGGAGTAGCTCCCTAATCTTCAACCGGAGTCATATTCCCGTGATCATGGATTTGTCAAGAAGTGACGAACTCGGGCTCGGGAATACCGCACATGAAATGCTAAAAGAAACCTCATCCCAAAACCCTGAAGTTCTCGAAGCACATGTCCAGGATATGTGCAAGGACTTAGAGTCTCATGCGCCAAGTGTGAAGCAATCCGACGAGGCTGGTGTGGAGGAGATATTAAAAGCATGCGCAGGGTTCGCTAAGAAATTACCTGCTAAACTTCCCACAGAACGCAAGTTTTTAATCGCTCTTACAAACTACGCCCTATATAGCTCGTCACCCAAAGCTGCGAAACATGCCGTCTCAATAATCATGGCCACATCGGATAAGAAGCAAATGTATGCGAAAGACCTCATAAAGAAGTCGGTCCAGAACTGCACATACAACTCGCACCATTTTCTCACCAAACTTGCCACAATCTCCCAGATCAATCTCCTCATGCCAGAAGTCGCTGATGAAGAGGGCGATGCGATCATCTCCATCGCTACGAACGACATACTGCTGAATAACCGGTCATCGAAGCCCGCTACTGGGTACCTATGGTCTGATGCTATCGACGATGAAACGTCTGCTAAGGAATGGGCCCTAAAGATCCTTGTGAACAGAGTCCGTGCAAAGCAAAGCATAGAAAATGAGGATACTTTCCGCTCCTATGCCGAGCCGGTTTACAAAATTCTCACTGCTCTTGTTGCCAACGACGGTGAGCTGTCTAAGAAACAAAACTCTCCAGCAACGCAAAAGCCAAGACTTCGGTTACTCGCCTCAAAACTTATCATCAAACTTAGTAGCACGCATGCAATCTGCGAGAAGATGCTAACCCCGAAGGATTTCAATGTCGTGGCTTTGGTTGCTCAGGATCAATTGGAGCCCGTGAGGTCGAGGTTTATTGGGCATCTAAAAAAGAAACTCACACAAACGTCACATTTGGGTACGAGATGGTATACTGTCGCTTTCCTACTGGCATTTGAACCAAATAAACGCCTGAAGGATAGTACACTAACCTGGCTACGATCTCGAACACACATCTTTACCCGCCCGTCACAAAATAATGACCAGGGATCAGATCAGCAGCCAGTTATGGAGTCACTTGCCGCTCGCCTTCTTTCGCTTCTAGCATACCACCCTGACTACCCCGCTGAATCATCCGACGAATCCACTAAAGGGGATGACCTAGCTGATTTCGCCAGATACATACTTTTCTACCTTTCTGCAGTCGCCAACGAAAACAACCTTTCTCTCATATTCCATATCATGCAACGAGTCAAGCAAGTTCGAGACGCCATCACGGGGTCGGCAGCCATGTCCCTTCGCCTGTATATACTTTCAGACCTTGCCCAGGCAACTACCCGTCGCTTCGCAGAATTATATTCCCAGCAGCACAAAATCGGTGGCAGCAGTGGCAGTGGAGCTACGAATATTCTCCAAACATATCCTGGCAAGATGCGACTGCCCAGCTCGCTTTTCACAACCATACCAGTACACAGAGAAGCACTAAATATCGCCGAAAAAAATTATTTAGCAGAGGAAGTTGATGATAAACTCGATCGCATTGTGCGATTGTTCATGAAACCAAAGACTCAGGCATCGTCTAATCCGGAGAATCATACCCGAAAACGAAAAGTAGACATTTCATCCACGGGCAAGTCCGGTAGTGCCAGTACGAACTTTGGAAGATTATCAACAGAAAAGGGTCGCAGCGGTAATAAGCAGAAATCTCTCTCGATTCGAAAATCTACGATTGCGGAAACGGATATAAAGCCTACCAAGCGGAGGAAGACGAGCGACGAAGATGATTGGGAGAGTGGCGGCGGAGGAGCAGGTGAAACTGGGTCAAAGGAGCGCCGCAAAAGCGGCCGAGGAACCAAAACTGGGGTTTCCTACGCTGAAGGGGATACTGATGAGGATGATATGGAGATGGTCGAGTGGGAAGAGGAGCAAAACAAAGCGGAGGAAGAGGAAGAAAATGACGACGTTTCAGAGGCAGACGATGATGCGCAGAAGGAATCTTCCGAAGAGGAAGAAGAACCAGAAGCGGTGGGAGACGAGGAAGAAGAGAATCCAAAAGAGGCTATGTCTGCCTCTCCCTCTGACAATGATGACGACGTCAATGAAGATGAACCAATGGCAGACATGCAGAAATCGTCTCCTTTCTCAAGGTCAAGATCCAAGCGCCAAACGCTTAATAAGAAACAACCGCAAGTTAACTCTTCGCTTGTTGCTACTACAAGGGGCAGTGCCCGCGGAAGGGGCAGGCCGGCTGGCAAGAAACGTTCGAATATTATGGGTGCGGATGCGGAATCGCCGGAGCAGAAACAACCAGCTGCCGTCGAAGCCGCGCCAACGAGGAGGTCGACGCGGAAGATGCGTTGATCGATGCTGCTGATATTTCCTGATGTGTTTTGTCTGACCTGTCCCGTGAAAACTCTCTTCTACTTCTTTTCATATAATTGCCATTTGTTTCGTCTCTCGTGTGGTTTGATGTGCGGAATGATTTAATTCATCTGCTTTTTGAATTCAGATATTCAATATGTTTGTTTTCTGTCAACATGCTAAATGTTCAATGTTAAAATGTCTAAAGAATGATTGATACCTTTCCTCACTTGCTCATTTTTTTTTTTTTTGCCTCTACCTAGGTACTTGCATTGCACTTGTCAATTTATTTATTCTGCTGTTATTCAGTTTGTCTCCAGCACTCGCTCTGATAATTAATCGCAGGGTTTCTATTTCGTTCATCTGATATGGTTTTTTCTCTCTACCAAGTTCATTCATACCCGTTGTTCCGTTATCTATTTAAATTTTGACCCAAATTGTTTTTTTCTCGTAAGCTTAAATTTGCGACCAATCTCTTTTCCCCATCCTTTCCCATCCGCGCTTTTTTTGGGAAAAATAATATTCTCCACGTTTGCTGATGGGCCAAATGATGTATGTAGCACATGAGGCTTAATATGAACGCATATAACATTGCAGCATTATGAAATTTTTTTATTTTATAATTGTAACATTCTAGTGAGTAACGTTTTCAAATTTATTGAGTAGAATATAAATCTTGAAAAAAAATAAATAAATAAATAAAAATAAATAAAATAAAATAAAAGAATTATTCGTTGAGATAAATATTTACACAGCAAAGGATGCTGATGAGAGCTAAGAGTTGGAAATTTTTGAAGGAAAAGCAAAACGAAAAGGGAAACTCCTTTCTCTATATAGTAAATAATATGAAGATAATAATTTAATAATAATATATAAATAATGGCGTTGAAGGGAAAAAAGGAAGATTTAATAAATGGCCAGTTTTCATCCTAACTTCGCCCACGATTCCTCAATCCCACAAGTACACTACCAAGAGGGCGAAATTATCAACACTTTCCTATGTCCAAATTGCTTCCAAAATAATACTTAAAAATCTATCACAACCCCAGAGATTTAATTTTAAACTACGAGGCAGCATCAGCAGAAGCCGTAGCCGTAGTGGTAGCCGTACTGGAATCGGGAGCAGAAGTGGTGGCATTTTCTCCAGAGCCAGCAGTAGGACCACCACCGTTCTTCCGCGCAACCCCCTCAGCACTGCCTTCTTCGCCAGTACCAGCAGGAGTAGCGCCAGGGGTTCTGCTCCCGGCCGCCTCCGCCGCCTTCGCATGCCTCTCCTCCACCCTCTCCTTATGCTGCCGATTCTTCAAATGGACCTCGAAGTTATCCACCGTCATCGCCGGGCCAGGGGTATATAGCTTCCCGGGACAATCGTGGCAGCGGATGCGCGGGAAGTATTTATACGTCAGCTTCTGGCCTGCGTGGGTGGTAGCGGCGTTTGCGAGGGGGAGGCCGGTGTGAGGGTCTACGGCGGTGTAGCGCATTGTGCCTTCGAAAGAGTCGCGCGGGTAAGAGCGTTTGAGGTTATTGAGGCCGCGGACGAGCCATGCTGGGGGTGGGGGCTGGACAGGTAGGGAAGGAGGGTTAGTGGGTGGGATATTGCTTTATAAAAAAGTAAAGATTACTATTTTAGTGCGAGGTGGGTTTTAGAGGAAATACGTACCCCGGGCACCCCTGGTTGTGGGGGGTTAGGTGCGTCGATTACACCGTTAAGTTGAGAAGCAGATGGTCGTTTGGGTGGTGTGGGTTGAGGAGTTTGGGATTGCGGGGGGCCCATGGAGCTTCGAGTTGTCGTCGCGGTCGTTGTCGTCGCTGTCGCGGTCGATGTCTGTGTTACACTCTTCGTGCTCGTAGCAGGAGTCGATCCCGTTGAGGTTGAAGGTTTATTCGTTTTGTTGCTCCTAATGTCCTTTAAGAATTGGCGGAACTTGTCACGGCTAATCTTCAATTTCACAATGAGTTTATCTGGAAAGTCGGAGCTGTCGTCTCTGTAATCACGCCGTCGAACCGAACTCCTGGGTTCGTGAATGCTCGCGACTTCTGGGGTGGCGGACCGAACGAGATTGGCGCGCATAGCAGCCTGTGCAACAGACGCAGCACCTCTCATGCCTCTCGTTCTAGCAGTGCCTTGGGAAGGATGGGATACTGCTGGTGAGTCCGCAGACGACTCTTCGCTATCAGATTCATCTGATTCATCACCACCATCCCTCTGGCCAGCAGCTGCGCGTCTACTGCGGCTGGTACCAGATCGCTTGAATAAACGGCTTTCTTCTATTGAGGATGCTGCTCCAGGAATGACAGACGATACAACCAGTGTGCGAATAGTGCGTTGGCGGTCTTTGAGATCAGGTAAAGCAGGGCCACCACGCCGATTGAAAGAGCGCTTCTGCCGTCGTTGTTCCCGAGAGATGGAGACTTCAGTGCGCTCAAGTTCGGCCTCGTTAAGCTCGTAAAGGTATGGCGTGAAGTCCTTGGCGGATTGGAAGGGACGGAAGGGCGAGGTAAGGGGGGATGGTTGAAAGGAGGATTTGAGATCCGGATCCTCGATCGGTCGGCCGTCGAAGGGGTGTGAAAGGATGTATAAGCTCTTGGTGAAAAGTTGGATTTGCTCTCTTATAGAGTGAGCGATTGCAGTAGTAAATTCACCAGGAAGAGAGAGGTCTTTCGTCATTTGTATTGCAAACTCTTCGGGTGAGTTGAGCGGATTATTGATTTCCCATTCAAACTGATCAACTAGTGTATGCTGGCCGATGGTGATGTTAAGTTTGACAAGGATGCGCATCTCATCATTTTTATAGGCATGATAGGGAAGATGAGGGTCTAGAGCTTCTTCCTCCATGAATACCTGAGGATAGAAATCGGCTAATTGGTCTTGAATGCTTTGAGAGATCTGCCGCACCAATGGGCCGCAAGATTCTAAAGGTAAGCGCAAGTCTTCAACTAGTTTTTCCGCAAACACATCTGGGGGGGTGACTCGATCATGGAGGTTCCAGGTGAATGTGTCTCGCAGTTTAATTTTATCCCAATCAATATCTAGCCGAATGGGGACTAAATCTTCGAGTTGGTCTGCCTGCGCTAGCATGTCATCCCGGGAGATACGAAGGTCTTTTGCTTTCCTACCGCCCGGTCGCCTTCGATTGGAGGGATAAAGTAATTGAGGATGTTGCGCTTTCAGGTCCGTTCGTGCGTTTCCGTAGCCTTCATAACCCTGCCCAAATATTGCACTAGGGTTCATCTGGCGCTCATGCTGCAACGATAGATAGTAGTCCCTTTCAGCGCGTTTCTGTTGTAGAAGCTCCTGATGTGGGTTCTTCCAAGCCATGAGCGCAGCGTGGTGGAACTCGCGATTGACATATTGTTCGAGCAATATTTTATCTGCAGAAGTTTCCCGGGGGCGGACAGCAAGGGTCGAAGATGGAGGGGGAGGGGAGGTAGAACGTATGATAGAGCCCGATCGAGATCGCTTTCGGCTGATTGCAGCACCGTTGGCCTGTGGTGTTGTAGAATTTGGTGATTGACGGTGACTGGGGGAGTTTGGACGCGACCCTGTGGGTGGGTTGGCATTGGTTGCCCCTGAAGGATCTGTCGTCGCTTGGTCAATTTGTGGTTCCTCTCTTACTGCAGCTACTGAGGCAGAACCGTTAACAGCTTGTCCGTTGGATGCCGGGTTCGTTCCGGTGGTACCATCCCCATCAACCCCCATGTCGTCGTGTTCCGTTGAGTTGGTCGCATCTTGAAGAATATTATTATTCTGAAGTTCGGACTCTTGTGCGGAGACGTAGGCCGCCTGGGTATGTGGAGAAGGCATTATCGCGAGAAAAAAAGGAGATTGCCGAGAAAAGGGAGGGAGATAGCGGGATGCGATGCCGCAGTTAGGTGGTTGGTGTGTGTGTGTGTGTGCGTGTGTGTGTGCGTGCACACACCCGAATAAAAATCAATGACGGATTCGCGTACTGGATTAGACAAAAGCTATCGAACGCATCGTCTGCACACAAGTCCCAAGAAAATAAAGGAAGAATCTAAGGAGACAATTATTAGAAAGGTATTAGCCCGACATCGAGATTTAGTTGATACGAAAACATGGGGGGGATTAACGCGCAGAAGTCGGGGAAAGAAAAATAGGGAACCAGAAAGTCGCGACGCCATGACTGGAAAATCATCCACGTTACGACCATGGAGCCAAACGGTGAAGAAGGAAAGTATTGCAGAAGAAAGCATACATAATGGCCTCTTTAAGGAAAATATAAAAAATATAAAGATAAAAACCAAAAATAACTTAACGGAAACTGGCCCGCAGAAAACATACCTTGGCCGAGAACTGTTATGGACAGAGGGAATGTGGCCGGACGTTCCCACGGCTGGGCAGGAGTCAAAAGGACAAGGTCAATGAGCTGGCCCACGGACCAGGTCAGCGATATGATTGGGGAGAGCCTTGCACAGTGCCCGAAACAGCCTCGATTTCCGGCGCCCAGGATTGGGTTTGTTTTTCTGCGCCGGGATTATTATGTCTGTTCTCAAACCCTCGTTCTCTCTCTCTCTCGCTTTCTCTCTCTCTCTTTTGCGACGCCTTGCGCATCCTGAAAACCGAACGAAGAAAAGGGAGGCCGGATCCATTGACGAGCCCAGTGCTGACTCAGCAGCAACGGGGCCCGGGGAAATATACAGCCGGGGATATCCTTCAAGAGAAAAGATCCCGTCGGGCGGAATTTACAAAAAGTGGATTTTTATGGAACGGGACGCAATCCATTTGTAGAAATGGTTAGTACTATACGGGAGTAGACTACTGGCTAAAAGTATGTTCTTTATGTGTAGCTAGGAAATAAGGCAATTGAGCGAATGTAGCGATGGTGTCTACTTCATGCCTCCAGCGGGCGGCGGCGGGATGATTATATCACGTGACAGTACCGGAAAGGGGCAAATCGGTCGGTGGAGCAACATGGATACTACACTGATACAATAGTAGTAGTAGTAGTATGTAACTCAAGGTCAAATATTGACCCCCGGTGAGTTGGAATATGTTTAACAAAAGGTGAGGGCTGAGGAAGAAGGAAAATCTTAGTCAAATGTAGTTTGCATAGCTTAGTATAATTCGGCATCGGCAACCACTGCACGGTGGTCTGAATTGAGCACCCCGTCATCAAATTTGTTAGGCAGGACCGCGTAGCCTACAACAACCCATGACAGACTAACCCCGCGTTGAGGCCCGAAAAGAATGTAATCGATCCTCTTTGGTCCCTCGTCCTCGTATCCAAACCCAGTGTAGGTATTGTCACTGCCATACCGAAGAGCAGACTCAATCTGCTTCTGGGCATCCGCAAGCGGTGAATTGGCCCCAGTGAGCACAGTGTAAGCTTCCTGGCTTTCTTCACTGTTGAAATCTCCAGCCAAGAACACACCATTGAAGTTTCTCCCGCCCAACACGCTCTTGGTGAGATACTGGTCGATCTGGCTGAGGATCAACTTCGCTGCCTGATATCTGGACTGCGAACCCTGGTCGTCAAGATGCGTGTTCATGCCCAGCACCTGTTTCTGGCTTATGAGATGCTTGAAAACGCCAATTGTGACAATTCGGACGGAGGAGGCATCCCAACCCTTGGATGGGACTGTAGGGGTTTCCGAGAGCCAGACCGTCTTGGACTCTTCGAGTTCCCAGACGGCAGGGCGGTAGAAGATTGGAGAGTACTCCCCGGCTTGCTTGCCATCGTCCCGTCCGACACCGATATATGCCCATTCAGCAGTGGTGCCCTTGTTGGAGTTAGGGTTGAGGGCTGAGAGAATGTCAATCAGTTGGACATGAAGCACTTCCTGTAAGCAAATGAATGCCTCGGGATTGTGACGGGAATGATACTGGAGTTCGTTAATTAGGCGTTGCTTTCGATCTGGCCAGGGCTTTTCTCCTTTGAAAGGCGCTGATGTGGCATAGCGGATGTTATGGGTGAGGATACGAAGCGGTAGAGGACGGTCCACTTTCATCCTGTGCTATGGACTGGGGCGGGATTCCGAGATCTATGGCTGTCAACAATTGAAACACCCTCACGGGAAGTAACTATCCAATCTGTAGTACTAGGACTTTATGACCCTTCTGGTAGTCGAGGGTAGTAAGAGCAGCAGTGGCACTGCCAACAGACGGTACAGCAGCGCATACAGGCTCAGCTGCAGGCTAAATGGAACTTAGGCGCCCCAATGTATCGGATCCATGCCAAGAGACAAAGCCATGTGATCTTGGCGGTTCAAATACTGTACGGAGGTCGGTTCCAAAAATTTTGTCTCGCGCTAAGAATTTAAATAGAAA
>LGUA01000087.1:0-34827 GCA_001660665.1 Emergomyces africanus | reverse complement strand
GGTATCATTACTATTATTGTTATTATTGTTATTATTATTATTATTAGTAATCGAATTCCAAACGGTGCTATTCCGCTTATTATTCTCCTCCTCTTCCATAGAAAACACAAGATCGCTCTGTTCTTCGTCTATCCTGCTCGTGCTGATAGGAGAGGAAACGGCGCGGTCGAGTCGTCCAGAGCCAGAGCCAGAGCCAAGGCCACCACCACCACTACCAGCTGAACCAGCATGTCGGGCTGAGCTGGGGTGTAGCGAGGTGCTGCCGAGCTGTTGCGAGATCATAGACATGGAGGATTGGCGGGAGGGGCTGGCGATGAAGGGAGAGACGTCACCGGAACTAGGGCGGCTTCCGATTGGTCGTAGGTTGGGGCTCGGGCTAGCAGCGTGGAAATTCAACGAGGATTCTCGAAGGGGGGAGCCAACATGGGCTAACCCGACCGCCTGACCTTCCTCCTCTTTCCTTTGTCGCTGTTTGGCGAATATTGCACCGAACCGTGAGGGGCTGGACGCCAGTGGCGAACCGACCTTGCTGGATCCTGTTCCTGGCATGCCACCTAGGCCGCTGAAATCTCTGCTGCTGCTGCTGCTGTTGTTGTCCTGCTCTGTCCGCGATAGACGCCTCATCCTCTCTTGGGGGGTCAAGACGTCGTCATGAAGATTTGTCGGTAGGTAATCCTCTTCCAGAGTGAAGCTGTCATCCCAGTCACTAAGGGCGGTTGGGCGCGGGAGGCTCGCTGAGAGGATCTTTGGTCTAGTCACACGCTGCGAATGCATCAATCGGGGGGCTGATCCTTCGTCATGAAAGACAGGTGGCGAGGAGCCGAGGTTCGACGGCTTCCGCGAATCGAATCCAAAAGCAGTATCGTGAAGATTGCGGACCACCTCTGAAGGTGGGCCGGCCCGTTGGGAAGGGGGAGAGGATAGATCGAGGCCAAACTTGGAGGGAAGAGAAGCTGCAACGGGGCCATGTCGCGCCATGTATGAGATTCCTTGGCTGTCAAAAGATGCTGGCAGAGGCGCATCGAGCGCTGTGTGTCCGATTGGAGACATGGGAAGTCTCGACTCGTCGATGGGAGAGCCGTACTTGGAGCCTGTATCGGACACGAGCCCTGCATCTATTGTCGGGATACCGCCATCGTAGGGTCCGGGTGCTTGCTGTGGTTGGCCATAAATGTCCTCCTGGCCCGGGTAAGGGTATGAGAATCGCGCGGGGTGACCGTTTACACGTTGTTGAGAGAGCAAGGAGTTTGCGAGGGCAGAGTCTTGGGTGTGATAGGGTGGGGGATTTACACGACCGCCTAAATTTAGATGGCCGCCGCTCATTCCCATGGGAAGATTTGGTCGGTTAACGCGCCGCCCATCTGGTAGTATGTGTGCGAGTGCGCACTTTGCTCCGAATTTGCAGTTTCCCTATAAATATTCCAGAGTCAGATTTTTCTTTCTTTCTTTTCTTCTTCCCCCCCACCCCCCTACCACAAATAAAACACGTGCGACGTAGATAAGATTTACCTTTGTGAAATACTTGCACGGGGCAGAATCAATGGTGGAGTCCGTAGAATGGAGGAAAGGACAGGCGGGGCCAGCTTGACACGCCCCTTGACGGAAGAATTTGCATGGGACATGTTTGGTATCTGAGGGGGCGGGAAGGAAATGCATTAGCTAGGTCAATAGAAACAACAGCAACAACAACAAATTTAGAATCCTATCGTTTTTATCCAGGAAATGATACTTGGGGGAGAACCTTACTTTTGCTGGTAGGATTCGGAGGGCTGCGGGCAATGTCGAAGGGCGGGAGGCCTGACATGTTGCGGGCATGGCCGTTCTGCATATGCGGGAGCGGGGGCGTCGACGATTGCCGGGCTTGGCGCCGCGGCCTCAACGGGCGGGCATAACGTGGGGATGGAGGAGGCGACGTTTTTGGGCGCGCAGGTTGCGGCGAAGGTTGTGTTTGTTATTGACCAGGGGATTAGTAAGGGGTTTTTGAGTCGGGTGGAGTATAATGAGACCGGGCCGACGGGGATTCATGATTGTTCATTGTAGGGTTGTTGGGTTGTTAGGTTGTTGGGTTGTTGTGTTCTTTTTTTTTGTATGTTACTTTTGTTTTACTTATGATCATGCGTGAAATATTTTTCTTTTTTTAGTGTCTTTGAAATTTTTTTATACGGCGGAGCTTTTAAAATTTGGGAAATGGGAATTGGCAATTGGGGGATTTTTTGAGGCGCGATAGATATATGTTCCTTTTCTATTTATTATTAATGTTTTTTCTTTTCCCTCTAAATCACTCCCATGTGTATATATATTTCTAGATAGGTATCTGCAACGTTATGTACTGCCGCTATACGAAATCAGGTTGACTCACGAATACACATCTACTCCCCGCTGCACCCGGGGTTGACGCGCGGGGGAATGCGCATCATTAAAATGGGACGGAACAAGGTATTAAAGAGGTTATATAGATCGTCGACATTAGTATGCTGCTTAATTGGTCAGTGAATGATCTACATGATGATTTTTCCAACCATTATTCGCAAAAACAGCATTGGATATGAGAGGCAAAAAGGAAGGCTCTAATATTGAATGGCCATGGTCATCATTCATTCATTCGTCATGCAGTCTGTCGATTTGCATATAAAGGTAAAGAAAGATATAACAACCAAAGACAAAAAAAAAAAAAAGGAGACAACCGTAAACGCCAGGCAGCAAGTGATACAGATATAATAAACTAAAAAAAATAAAAATAAAAATAACGCCGCAAGTCCGCTACCTTCGAGCTATTCGGGGAAAGGGGGGGGGGGGGGGGATGGGAAAACTAAGTAAGAAACTTCGCCATATTTCTTGCTACTTGAATGAATCCCCGGTGGCCAGCTTTGCCTGCAAATGGTATGACTCTTCCGCTCTTCCTAGCATGCCATGTTAATCACGTACCCATCCCATTGTGAGGGAAGATGTGAAGAGTGGATCAATTCAGGCTCGCGGGAATGAGGAATAAGGGGGAGCCGAGCTGAAATCGCTATTTATCCCCCCATCATCGACGGCGTTTGTTGTTTGTTGTTCAAGGGTAGAAACGAGAGGTGTAGAGGATCGGTGCAATATCCATCTGGACTGGAAAGATTGTTTCTTAAAAGTACTTTGAAAATCGGGGATTGTAGCCATGAATTCCCACTATGTTCGGTTAGTATGAAAGAGAGGGGTTTTGTGGCAAAGAAGGGGGGGATCACACCCAACAAACTTGATAGAGAAAAATATGTTATAGAAACCGTGAGCAAGCTCGTTTTTCAACTACCGGCATTATATTTTTCTCCAGCAGAACGGAAAAGCTCTTGCTGCTGTCGAAGTAGCTCCTCTTCGGTGAGACCACTCTGTTCCATCTTATTGATCTTTTTCTCGCGGGTCTGTCGTTGCAATCATTAGCAAAAGGGAGCAAAAGAAGGCAGAATACAAGAAAACGCTCAACACCCTGAGATATATATATACCCATGCAAAAAGGAAAAAAAAAAATTGAAAAAAATTGAAACCTACCTTCAACTGCTCTTTATGCTCCTCTGCCACCGCGAGCACACCTGGCACATAATCTCCAAACCCCAGGTCTGTCAACGCTTTCTCGATATGTTCGCATGCGATTGTTTTTTTGGCCTCCTTTTCGCTGATATCGTTCGCCTCGGAGGAAATTAAGGTGATGAACTCGACGCAGCATTCTATGAGTAAGTCGCGCGCATCCTTGGCGAACGTTTGCCCGGATGACGGGGGGAGAATCTCTGTTATTATTTTTTGGACGGTTGCTGTTTGTTGGGAGTTGTTGAGGTTAGTGTCTTGCTGTCTGTCCACCTGCATGATCAGGTTGCTTTTTCAGGGGACAGTACCTTTAGGTAAGGAGAGGTCATCGTTGCCTGGTCCATCCACGTATCTCCAGGTTAGCTTCAAGATAACGAAGAGCGAAGTGGGAAGCGCGATGGGGGGATATATATAAGTATGTACCTCCAAACTCTCGGTCTGACATGTTTAATCTGTATGAAATCGAGGATGTATTATTCGTAGCCGAGGCTATCAAGGAGATAAGCTGAAAGCAGGGCCTAGGAGATTGTTTGTAGTTGTATCCCTCTAGATGTATTACAGGTTCTATCAAGGTTGAATATATATATTCCAGCCGCAAAACTCAAAACGTCGGACTTTTTATTCTGCCGCATCACATGACTTAAAGGGCTACCCTTACCTAACTCAACTCACCGCTTTCTCTAATGACTAAGCTCCGCCCACAGCTCCTTAGACATAAATTTCTTTTTTTGGAAATTTCTTCACTTCAGTTTTTTCTCTCTTTCTTTTCCTCTTCTTATTCTTCAAAAACAACACAACACAAAACACACAAAGAATTAGCTTTCTATTTCCCACATCAAAATTGACTGAGTGGTAGATCGACTATGATAATGCTCTTGCCGCTCTCAATGCCTTCAATAACATAACTAATGGTATGTGCTATTTTCTATCTTTTTCCCCAAAACGCTACCCTCATCATGATGAACGTTGTTGTCGCCCCTATCATACCAACCGAGCTTTTTAAGCTCTTGTGGTGATTTACCTGTCCTAGCCAAACGGACTTTCTGATCATAGTCTCCTCTCTAACCCGAGGATGCTATATAATTGTGTCTTGCCCAAAGAGCCCATACATCTGTTTCCTTTGGAAGGAAGAACAACAGTGCTGACTCTTATACAATGTTTAGAAATGTAACCTACTTCTTCTCAATCATGTGCTTCCCTTTGAAGCCGTTTCAGTGTGTAAAACCGCAGTCCATGACGGCGGAGATCCACCGGTGATTGTATGTGTTGAATGAGAAAGAAAAATATAAAATAAAAGGAAAGCCACATTTGGCTCCCCATTCTGTTGTGTGTGTGTGGCCCTACAATGATGAGCAACGATTTATGTACTATCAAATACCGATTTTCAATGACGAGACCTTTCGGTTCGATTACCTGATACACACACATACACACAACCTGCCTATACTAGGCAGTTTCATAATTGGTGGCTGGCAGAAATTGATAGAATCCCTGCTAATGCTTGGATGCGTTCGTCTAGATCCAAGAGGATGAATAGATGAGAAGGGCTGGGATAGACATAATCCACTCGTAGGTATGTCGGATATTAATTCTACCTTCTTTGCCTTTCGTTTTATTTTTTTACTTTTTCTTTTCTTTTCTCATTTTGTGTATATTTCCTTCCGCCTTTGAACTACGAGACAAATGATTAAAACATAACACTCCATGCTAAATATAAAGGTGTCTTCCGGCATCTAATGCTTAATACATGTGTCCATTTTTCATCTTTCGACTGATGTCTCCTTTTTTAAATTTTTTTGTTCAATTTTTTTTTATCGTTATTTTAATTTCGATTTTGTTCGAGTCTCACTGACTTGATATCCTAGATTTCACTTAAATTTGATTTATTTGCTTTTTTTCTTTCTTCTAGGTAAGCACCTCAAAATTCAATCGTTGCTGAAAAGCAGTTTCTTTCCTCACCCAAGTCATCTTCATCCTCGTAGCGTTGCGCGCGGGGGCAAGAATATATTACTTTGGATGTTGGGAACCTGTCACTCAGCTCGCGAAGAGCATCAAGCACAGGCGTTGCGTTGGCTTTTTGTTCTATGTTGGTTTTATCTGTATATATGTATGCATAATATATATTTCTTCTTCTTCCGAATTCTAATTCGCTTTTGTGTCTTTTTTTCCCCGCCTTTTTAGAACAGGAATTAGCGTTTTTCTCGATTACGGAGAAAAACGCTACAAATAAATAAATAAATAAACTATCAAGTGACCACAGACATTCAAGTATATTAGACACTATAGAAAATAGTATCCCACCCGCGAAGAATTCATGCACACTTCTTGCCTTGAAGGAAATGACGCAGAACAATCCTGCGGAGTAAGTCCGCCGTACACTAATATAAATACGTTGGCGACTCACATGTGCAAAGGGAACCCGTTCAGATCCAGCGGTTGGAAGAGCCCCACGGGTGTGCAAGTAAAGCGCGTGTTTTTTGGTTGTATTAGACAGTGCTGATGCTGAGCATGATAAAGAGAGAGAGAGAGGATTTTGTAAATTCAAGTTGGTTTGAAAGACTCAACATGAGCAGTATAGTATTATTGAATACTCCAATAACTAGTACTAACTAATATTATTTTATTTTATTTGTAAATCTGCGGAAAGAAGGAAAGTTTCATCCCCGCATTTGTTTCCCCCGCATTGTCGCACATGTGGGGGAAAAGAGAAGAGAAGAGGGAAGAGAAAGAAGAAAAACCCTGAAGACCAAGGGCGATCTAATATAGAACCTGGCCGGCAATTAGTATTTGACATCCGCAGGGCGTTTTTTTTTTTTTATTTATTTATTTATTTTTTTTTCTGATTCTGGCCTTTCTTTTGTCGTTTCCACCCTGAATTTTTACTTAATGTCGGCGCGAAAATTGTTGATACCCTCGCTTTTCTTGGACGAGGTTGACCAGCAGGTTGGTTTGTTGGCAGTTCGATTGGAGAAATCTCGGCCGTCGGAACTTCGCTACTACGCTACCTTCTTTTGTTTTATTTTACGGGGCTTGAGAAAGGGGGGTACTAGGGAAAAATATATTCTCTAGTATTTATAAATTCCACATCGAATTTATTTGTTCCTTGTTATCGAGAGGGTAGTAGTTATATGAAGCTGGCTGGGAGCCTGTACGTATATTTTCTTGGTTTGATTTTTATTTTTATATTTTTAACAAATACCTGACTGCTGAGAGCCTTTGTAGTTTGTTACATAGTATTTAACTTGGATTGGTTGTCACTATATACAGAGCAGAAAAAGAGAAATTATGTGCACCGTAATAATAGGCGGCGGCATCATCGGCCTCTCAACTGCCTACTACCTTTCTGCCTCCCAAAAGCACCAACACCAAATCCACATCGTCGACCCAGCCACTCAGCTATTCGACTGCGCCTCAGGCTACGCCGCCGGTTTCATCGCGCGGGACTGGTTCTCCGCCGAGCTCGCCTCCCTGGGCGCCCTCTCCTTCGAGCTCCATGAGCAACTCTCGCGCGAGCACGACGGGCTCGAAAAATGGGGTTACATGCGGAGCACTGCCATTGGGTTACAGGTGGAATATGCCGACGGGCAGAAGTCGGCGAGCGGGCATGACTGGCTGAGGCAGGGGGCTAGTCGGGCGGAGGTTGCGGTCAGGTCGGATGAGAGGAGGGAAGGGGAGCCGGATGCGGCGCCGGGATGGTTGACGAGGCAGGAAGGCGGGAGGGCGGAGAGGATTAGTGATGTTGGGGGTGCGGCGCAGGTGTATGTTGTTCTGTTCTCAACTCCTGGAAAGTGTTGAAAAGAAAAGAAAAGAAAAGAAAAAGAAACGAAAAAGAAAAATGCTAATGCCGGCTGAATATGGTATAAAAATAAATAGGGATCCGCTACGACTCTGTCAATTCTTGCTGGCAAAATGCATTGAGCGCGGTGTGCATGTGCATAACCCTACTCGGGCAATCGGGCTTATCAAGGACTCCTCCTCCTCCTCTGGGTATCTCGCAGGCATAAAGCTCCGAAACCTGGCGACAAACGTCGAATCGATAATCCCGTGCACAAGCCTCGTTTTCGCCGCGGGAGCATGGACCCCCCGCGCCTTCAATGCGCTTTTCCCAACGTCCACCACCCGCATCCCTGTCACTTCACTCTCAGGCTACTCCATCCTCGTCCGCTCGCCACGCCACACCATCTCGCATGAAAGAGACACATATTCCGGAACAGGACATGCAGTGTTCACCACCCACCCGCGTTCCTGCGGCTTCAGTCCTGAAATCTTCTCGCGCGCGGGTGGGGAGATATACCTCGCCGGCCTGAATAGTTTGGAAACTCCACTGCCAGAGCTCGCAAGTGATGCTCATGGAATGATGGAGGCGGATAAAGTTGCCCGTGTCCGGAAGGCGACGGTGACATTGATGGGGCGGCTGGACCCAACTGTGACTCGGAGAGATAGAGAAGGGGAGGGAAATGTTGACGATTTGGAGGTTATTCGGGAGGCACTTTGTTTCCGTCCGTGGACTGAGAGTGGGCAGCCGATTGTGGCGCGTGTTGGGGATGGGGTATTGGGATCTGGTGTTGTGCCCCCTGGAGGTGTTTTCATGGCAGCAGGGCATGGGCCGTGGGGGATATCTCTGTCGTTAGGGACTGGGAAAGTTATGGCGGAGATGGTTAACGGGGTCAAGACCAGCGCGGACGTGAGTGGGCTTGGGCTGGACAAGGGGATGGGGGCCGCTAAGGCAAAGGTGTAGATTTCATCCCGACTACTGTGTATATATCCTGTATACTATCGCAAAGGGTTTCTGAGTGCGTAAATATTTATCCTGGCATATTTCTCCGCTGATATTTTTTGAGGGATGGATAGTACTAGTAGTAGCTGAGGATGTACTGGTTGCCATGATCAGTTCTAACTCATTCCTAGCCAAAGGGCTACCCCTAGATGTTGCAGTAATTACAATACTCTCTCAATTCCAATTGTTCCATTCAGTGACGTTTCTGCAAAAGTAGTAGTACTACTATGCAGCATTCAAGTTCTATAGTTATTCAAACTTCGAGTTTTCGTTGAAGTTGAAGTTGTCAAACTAACCCAAAACGGATACATTAGTTAAACGTCGCGTCGTCGCGTTTTTTGAAGACCAAAAAACCCTATAGTACTACTAGTATTATATAAATTTGAATATTTTACTCGAACTTCCTGAACCAACATTAAAGTAGTTTGATACCCCATTGCTGAGATGCAAACAAACCCCCCTGCCATTCTACCTGTGCCTGAAATACTGAATCCATTGGCCGTCCTCAAAAAATGTCAGTTCACGAGAGCTACAACGACAGCCACCGCGCATTCCTCCAGGCATTCATGGCCCGCTCGACCATGACCTACGAAGAAGCCAAGCCTGTTCTGGCTGCTATATTTTCTGTTAGAGGTACTCCTTTTTCTTATATTTTATTTTCACACAGTACAGTTCTGGGTGGTTATGTTGGCTAAATACTTATCCCCACCCCACCTCCCCCCGCCCAGACGACCAAGATGTCCTCTCGGAAGACATCACCCAGGCTGATTTCTCAAACTACATCGCCACAATAAACACTGCAATTTCTCCCTTCGACCTCGAAATCCGCTCCACAAGACACCAGACAGACCCCACCCGCATATACGCCCTTGTCAACACCACCAGCGACCCCATGACGCAGCTAGCCACCACCTACAACGCCAACGAAATCGCCTTCGTGAAACGCGTCTTGGACGCCATGTTCGACACATACAATACCCCGCGGCTGGAGGCGATGGCCGTGTCCTCCATGCAGGTCGCGCAGTTGGCCAAAGCGCCTAGTGCTGCTGAGAGGCGGGAGTCGGCTGCCAGTGGTGCTCCCGCAGCAGGGGCCGCGCAATCGCTGGGTATACGTGAAGCGGATGAGATGATGAAGAAGCTCGTGGAAGAAGGGTGGTTTGAGGAGAGTCGGAAGGGGTATTTTACGCTGAGTCCCCGCGCACTGATGGAGTTGCGCGGGTGGTTGGTTGCGACGTACAATGATGACGACAATGATGATAGTCTTACGGGGCGGGTGCCGAGGATTGATAAGATCAAGACATGTCTGGCATGTAGGGATATTATTACTATGGTATGTTTTGCCTTTTATTTGCCTGCTCTTTTTTATTATTATTTATATTTTTATTTTTTATTCAATAGACAAGACGTTTCTATCTATCTATATCTATATACGGAAAATTCCTAACAAGACGTTTTATAGGGCCAACGATGTTCCCAGCGCCAATGTGCGGGTCGCCTCCACGACATCTGTACACAGAACTTCTTCCGCCGCCAACAGGCGGAGACGTGTCCAATTTGCAAATCGCCATGGACTGGAGAACACTTCGTGGGCGAACGGGCAATTGTTGCTGCCAGTCGACCGTCCACCGCGACGCGGCGGCGGAGTGATCGTCCTTCACAAGGAGCCAGCAGTTTAGGTGTAGTTCAAGGTACTGATAATAATAATAATAGTGATGATGATGACGATGACGAGGAGGAAGAGTCAGCTGTTGGCTGAGGGAGGCTCTTATGACCGTTTTAATAAGTGGCCTAATGTCGATTTTTGTAAAAAAAAAAAAACAATTAAATTTTTTACGGGTTTGTCCCGAAGCGGCGGAGGCGTGGGAAGGCCTGCCACATTCTATCAGGAGCTGCACGCAGTACGTATCCCGCCGGACTCGACGATCAAGCGAATTACTTCAACCAGCGGATTTCACCAGTAACCGTCTCCCAAGTTTCCTATTGGGATACTGCGATAGCGGGGGATTGTCCGGGGCAAGCGCCATTGCTGCCTGAGTGGATGCTGGATTAACCTGGAACCTATCCCTGGGCGACTTCTAAATGTCTTATGCATTGGGGGAAAGAGGAGGGGTGGGTATGTGATTTATTTTCTTAAAATTCTTTTTTTTTATATATATACTTTAAACTGCTGGTCCTTAGTTAAGGCAATAGTCAAAACTGGATGACTAGATACCTGAGAACATAACGATCTGGGGATGTATTTTTTAGTTCATGTTTTTATTTCATGAAGGCAGCAGGCATATCTCTTTTCTTTTTGCTACGCGCTACAAGCAAGAGGAATAGCTTTTGTCAACTATGTCATATTCTTGATCTTCTCTTGGAGAGTGGCGTGGTAGTTCTAAAGATACTACCATACCGGAAGAATGTAGGGTTGATTTATAGTGAATCAACTGTAAATACACCAATTTAGTGGTGGAAACACTGTTACCAGTCATAATACATTTTCAATCTCACAACACATGTTTGACTGTAAATATGATATCAATGTGACATGATGTCAACACTAATTCAAAAAAGAAATGATCAGTTTTTGTTAGTATTTTTTATATAAGTTATAATACTCATTTATAGTACTTAGAAGATATCACTACAATGATTATTAAATAATATAAATTTTACTTTTTTTTATATTTTTTACTTCTACTGAGATTTGAATATATAATATGAGAAATAATTTAAATTAATCTAAAAAAGCTAATCACTAGATTATTAAATTTATATATATAATAAATATTCTGACAGATTTTCTTTTATTGAAATGATATTATCTTGATATAAATACTGTTATCTGCCTTTGACGGCCTCCGCTTCAGGAAATGGCCCTTCTTGTTGCGGAAACGGCCGTCCCATTTGCGGAGAGGGTCGGTGCCGCTCCCCGCAGTTAGACCGCACGTCTATATAAAACCCACACCTCTCGCTGTTCTAATGTTCCTTACTTTTTTCTCCATTTTACCCTTTCAGCAGTCGCCCTCCCTCCCCCCCCCCCCGATCCACAGTCCCTTACCGACACTCACCCTCATCCACCTGGATCTTCACCCTACACCCATGCGTTGGAGAGTCACCCTTGTTCGCCCTTTCGCTCCACGTTACCTACACTGACCTTTCATAGAACCGTCCACGCCTCTCCAGGTCCTATGTTTAGCCGTTACGATCCCCTTTCTTTACTCTTTCTGTGATAATTTTCTGCATCATCTGCCCCTCGCTCTCTTTGTTCACATGCGTGGCTTGTTTTGTCACTTCCCCCATTGAGGTCCTGTGGGGTCCTCTGTCGCCTTGACATGCATTCTCTGCCGCCGACCCCCCCCACCCCTCCAAAAATCTTTCGCTCTGACCCATGAAGGTTTCTTTCCTCTCTAGCGACAGGGGCATGTCTCATGATGACATGTCCTGGAGAAGGGAAAAATTTCTCTGCATACACAAGCACCACAGCGTGACCGACAGGTGATGTGGAGATGATTCAAACCACTCCAGCACAGGTGAATTCTTAGTCACACTATGTTGCCTCTTGACCAGTAGCAAGCGACGACGGATGCCTCCACCAGAGTCCACCGGAGACAGGACTTCAGCCTCAGTATTCTGGGCGCCAAAATCAAGGGAAGAGATGGGAGATGATGCAATATCATGATGCAATGTCAGAGTTCCTCATCTTCACATTCCATACTCTAATGACAAATCGAGATCTACTATTGACGATTCGTGCTCATGCAACAGAAAAGTGCATTGGGAGCAGCTGTGTCTGCATGACAGTGTGTCAAGAGCAGCCTCAGCCAATGCTACAGTTTAGTAAATAAAAAGCAAGAGAGATTGCAATTTGCTGGCATTTTCTGCATGTATGGCAGCTGGTGTCACAGCGCGATGAGTAGCGCACATTTCCCCCTTGAATTCACCAGGATTTGGCCAACTTGTGGCATGCGGGATATTGGGCTCGTTCGGCATGGGGGGTAGAAAGACTGGGAGCAGCAGTTCGATTTGACATTGATTTTAGCCCGCTCCATGATGATATCTACATTGCTGCATAGTTGTGGAAATCAAATTTCTGGTCTTGATTCATTCTCTATCTCCTTGCAGATGCTCATTCTGCGCCCGCCTTTCAGCTCACCACTAGCACCACCAGAGATGCTGTGGATGGATATTTGCATTTCATCAACCAATGCCTTCAGCTGGGTGGTGTTAGTGAGTGAATAAAGAAAGAGCGATTAATCTCACTTCACTGGCAATGCATGGCACCCCCGAAGTTTTCACAGTGTTACATTTGAATACAAAGTTGAACAATGAACATAATTTAACCATCTGTGCTGACTTTCCTGCGCCACGGGCATTTCTTATTTAGCATAAGTTGACTGAGATGTGAAAGTGAGACTTCAGTTTCTCATGTTGAAAAGATATTTCAACATGCTTCTTCTCACTCTGAAAGTATGAAAAGTTGGATTTCTTTTCCATTTCAAGAAAGCTCGAGCTGCCTACAACACTTCTGAAATCACTGCTTTTGTTAGCTTTCACAATTTCACTATTTCTTTAAGTACACTCAATCGTCTCCTCACGATGTTCCTTCATTTCAATCCAGATGCCACTGCACCAGGCACAAAATTCCAGTGCAAGCCGTTTTCTCGTGTCCAGCAACCTGCCATCGAAAAGCAGAATGGCAAGAAAGAGAAGCTCACGAACACAAAGAAGCCATCTAAGTTACTTGAAAATCAAGTAACCAGCTCAAATATGGAGACAATAGACATTCAGAATGATTCAGCACTGCATAGTCTCTTCAATGACAAAGATTCCTATCTGTCCGATACATCGATGTCAATAGCTACAAATAAGCAACTCCACAACTATAGTGAAGATGATGATCAGAGCAGCAATAGCAACAGCTTGTGCAATAACCTCTCTGATGAACACAATAGCAGTGTGTTGGATACCAACTCAAGCAAAGATATGCTAGGACTGATTCACAAACAAGATGATGCGGTGTCTGAACTTCAAGAATTGAGTGCTGAAGACAGCAAATGTACATCTCTTTGTTTTTCTCTTGATTTCTTTAGTTCCATCATTCACTTCCATCCATTCTCGCATGGATTCTTACGAATGCCAGATACACCCATTGTCATTGATGACGATGATCGGGGTCTAAGCTACAATGATATGATTCCAATTTCCCTTGCTGTGCCCAGTACATGCAGCGGGAAACCCAGTGTTTCGAGTGTCAACAAATCTAACTGTGAAGGCCAAATCCCACCGCCGCCTGTGTTGGTTGAAGATGGCGGCGTGATGACAGAGAAGTGACTGATTGATGAGATTCTTGATTCAGAGATAGTCAAGAAAGATCATCAAAAGATACACTGATACTTGATGAAATGAATGAGCTACGACCCTTCTTGACAACCTGAACATGATCTGATCCCTGGATGCGAGGAGTTGGTCCACGAGTTCAACGCTAGGTCTGGGAAGGTAGAAAGTTGCGGATCCCTCAAGCGACGTGGGAGACCACCTTGAGGAACCGCTCCAAGAAGGCGCGGTCTTAAGGTTTAGCTGCGACATGTTACTGTCGTGATCCAATGCAATCTGTTCCCGCCTCATCTGTGCACTACGAATGGACATTACTTAGCTTCCCTGTCTTGCGCATAACTATCGGCACGAATTGCAGTCTGTTCGCTACGTACTTATTCGGCGGTACTGTTGACGATGTATTACGACTAATGGTTACAGTGACTCGTAAGGGTATCACGTATGGAAAGAATGTAGGGGGGGCATTCGGATATTCTTGTTTGTGACCATTGATCTGTGTGAGAGGTTTGGCACGGTCATAGCAGTTTGGTTCTATTGAACTATCTACCGAAATATCGTAAGGCATAAATGGTTTACGTTCCTGAACAGAGGAGGGTTGGTTTGGACGGAGAAAAGGAGAGGTCGGTTGGGTGCTAAAAGCCTTAGAAACGTCGAGCGCTAAGAGGGCAAGGGTGAAAAGGTTCACGGGAATACTACTAGTAGTTGTCATGGTTGGAGCCCTAGGCTTCCTAGTACGGACTAGCGCCCCGCACACTGTATATATTACCCACCAGATAGAGCCAATCATGCAACAACTCAGACGTCGTCCAACAGGTTATGGATGGCGTCAAAATCACGTGACTATATTCAAATAGAACCACGTGTGCGCGTGTGGGAGAGAGCAACGGCCACTTTCCTTTTAAGGATTAGAGCATATTACACCTTCTGCAGTCACTGTCTGACTCCTTCTTAATGAGCATTGTTTATTTGTTAATTGTTTATCTTCTCTATCAAGATGAAGAGAATCTTCTCTTTTTTCTTTTTTTTAGATAGATAGAAAGAAAAATAATAATATCAATAAGTGTTCAAGAATCAATTCTTTTTTCAAGAATTGTCATAGTATCAATTAATTAATTCTTAAGAGAAATGTACAGAGTAGAAGTCAGTTTATGTAAACATTCATCATCTTATTTTCTGATGCTCATTTCTCAAGAATCAAACACTGAGAATTCTATCATTATCACTGATACAGTCAAGTCAAAGAAAAGAAGAATAAAGAAAAGAAGAAAGAACTGTTAAGAAAAGAAAATAAAAAGACAGATCTATATAAAAGTTCTTTAATATACAGAAAGATCTTTATAAATTCATAATATTTTACTCTCTACTTCTACAAGTTCTTTGATATATGAAAGAGACTTATAAGAGTAGTTAATTTCTATCTTCTTCTCTTTATTTTCATTGTGAAGATTTACAGTTCAGTAGTAGTTCACTAATTCTCAGATTTTTCTCTATTTCTTTTTCTTTGTTTTTCAGATATGATGAATGTATGTCTGATTCTGATTCATATAATCTTAATTTAATAAGAATTATTAAAATCTTGTTATCTTTGTTATTATCTCTTGTATATATAGTAGATTTGTCATCTTCTGTATCATTATTATTACAATTTCTATCAGCTCACAAATTCAGTGCAGCTAGTATTATCTCTTTTCTACAAGAATACAGAGAATCTCAAGTAGAAAGAACTCTAAATTTCTTCTCAGAAGAAAGTGTCAGTGAGAATGAAGAGAATTCTTCATTACTAAGTAAAAGAAGTCATAGATCTTCTCAACAGTAATTATTCTTATTAAATTTGAATTTCAAATCATTGAATATAACTATCATTGATTCAATCTTCTCTCTGTGTGAGAAATTCTCAGAAGAAAAGAGTCAGTCTTTGAATTATTGACTGATCAAGCTAGAGTGAAAGCTGTGAGAATTGAAGATCAATGAAACAATTTCAGCAGAAAAACTTTTTTTAATAATTAATTTACTTCTTATAGAAGAGATAGAAGAATGAATTTAAATGAATTTCTTATTAATCTGACTTCTGAACAATCTGATAGAAAATAATAAAATAACATTTCTTGAAATCTTCAAGAATTAATTCTCTAAACAGAGTATGAAGAATAAAGTATCTTATAATATAAAAATAATCAAGTTAAATTAAGAAAATATGAATCTTATTGAATACTATCAACTTGATGTCAAGACTCTAAGACATCTCAGAATTAAAAATTAGATAATAATTACTACAATTATGAAAAGAAAATCTGAGATTCTTTTTCTAGAAGCTCTCATTGATAAATAAATTAGAGAACTAATAAAAACAAGAACTCAGACTAAGCTTATTAAGATATTTAATGAACTCTTAACTCTCTGCTTTATCTATCACAAAGCAGTAAATATTGAAAAAACAGAGTAAGAGTTGAAGAAGAATAAACAGACAAAAAAAAGAGAGAAAAAAGTAATATAACTTAAAAAATACTTTAAACAAACTCTAGATTTCAATTAAGTGATAGAATTTCAAGTCATTTATATAAAATAAATAATGAGAATAAAGAAAGAGTCTGAGTGAGAAATCTTTGAAAAATTATTAAAAAAAATAAAATTTATCAAATTCTCTAAACTCAAGATAAATAATTATTATACAGAAAATCTCTCTATTGATTTGTTATCAGAAGAATCAGAAGATCAGAAGAGTCAAAATAAATTTATCAATAATATTTAATAATTTTGAAAAGATGAATTCTCATTGTAATGAATAATCATACACAGGCAAGCATGATTAATCATTCAATCAAAAAGATTATACACAATAACAACTACTGCTGTTATTGAAGCCTGTACTCTATATATAGCTAAACTTCTCAAGAATAAAATCTAGATTTCTCAATCTAGATATTACAACTTATTCTTCTTTTGTAGAGCCTGCTCTTGAATTCATGACTCTTAATGATCATTAATATATATTATATTATATAAAGCAGTCTTTTAATATCTCTCACTATCATGATAGTGAATCTCTATAGAAATCAAGCTTAACTATAATAAATTAGATTTTTAAGATTTTTGTTCTTTGAAAGAACTGTCTAATGATCTTATTAGTTATAATAAAGTTGATTCACACTGTGTGTGATTAATCTATATTCATGAATCAGAGATCATAATATAATTTAAAGATCATTAATAATATAATTTGATCAATGAATATTAACAATGATATCTGATATAGTCAAGAATTGAACTCATGATCTTCATGCAACTGATAGTAGCTGTTATAAATGTAATGAATAATCATGCACAGACAAGCATGATTAATCATTCAATCAAAAAGATCATACACAATAACAGCTACTATTATTATTGAAGCCTGTACTCTATATATAGCTAAACCCCCCGGGGATAAGGCCTAGATTTCTCAACCTAGGCATTACACTTATCTCTTTGTATAAAATATAGAAAAATTGATTATATTAATAAGTTCTATTCAGATTCTTCATTGAAGAGTTGAAAGAAGATAATTCTTAAAAAGAAGATCTTTGAACTCTTAGATATGTTTATTAAGTTATAATGTGAAAAGAACTCAGAAATACAGAAGACAGATCAGATCTCTGAAGTAGAAGAAGTAAATAGAATTAAAATAGTAGATATAAAATCAATTGTAGTAAATATTATAAATCTGAATATAGAAGATGATTATATATCTCTTGAGATAAATCTAGATGAAGAAAGTCAATTAAATAAAAGAGTAGTCAGTTAGACAAAAATCACAGCTTAAAAGAGATGAGAAATTATAGAAGAACATTCTTATACTCTTTTATTAAAAAGATTATTTCTAAATCTGTAGAAAAGAAGAAGACAAGTCTTACTCTATTTAAAAGATTTATAAAAGCAGAGAATTTCAGTTATAAATCTCTCTCTATATAAGAGATTTTCAATAGTTTCAAGACTGAGATTAATTTAATAGATCTTCTGTAGTACTCATTATTTTTTATTGTGAGTCTTAAGAAGTTCATGATCAGAGAGATAATAAAAAAATAATAGAAATTGATCATAGAAATATTAATAATGAAAAGTCTTTTCTTAAGTCAGTCTATTACAATGATAATAGATGTGAACACTCATCTTCTTTTTTAATTAAAATCTGAGAATAAAGCTTTTTGTATTTCAGTCAAAATTCAGATTAATACTAATGTCTTCATCTTATTTTAAATGATCACTCAGACAGATCAAGAATCTGAGTTAAATCTGATCTCTGAGACTTTTCTCAAGAATTATAGAATTTCTAAGAAGCTTCTTTCTAATATAGACTATTATGAAATATTCATGAAAACTGTTATTAAGATAAAGTTCTTACTTCACTACTGAACAGAGATTGAAATAGTGATAGAAAATATCTGAAAAAAGATATATTACTTTATTATCTCTTTATTAAAGAGAGTATCTGTTGCTTTAAATGATCTACTTCTCAGAATTCTCTGATTATTTGATGTAAATGCTCTTATGAATATTCAGAAGAGTATTTTAATGATCAGAGACTCTGATTAAGAAGAATCATCAGTGTAAGTACAAAGTTCTGAGTTAGTATATACAGAAGAAATTAAAATTCTTATACTTTTATCTTATTTTCTATTAAAAAAGAAAAAGATAGTTCAGAATCATAAAAAGAGTCTTCTTTTTAAAGAAGACTTTAAAGAAGATTCTGAAGAAGATCTTGATAAAAAATATAAGAAAGAGAATTATGAGAATTTATTAGAAAAAGATGATGAGTTCATCTCTTTCAGAAAGAATTTTTAGAAAATTCTAGACAAGATTATAAACTGTGAAAATCTTTATAATTGAAATATTAAACAGTTTTATTGTTAGAAATTATCTTATTAACAGCAGATTATATCAATTCAGAGATAAGAAATTATAATGAATTAACTATCACTTTGTAATGCCTAGGTTGAGGGATCTAGGCCTTACCCCCGGGGGGTTTAGCTATATATAGAGTACAGGCTTTAATAACAGCAGTAGCTGTTATTGTGTATAATCTTTTTGATTGAATGATTAATCATGCTTGTCTGTGCATGATTATTTATTACATTTATAACAGCTATTACTGATTGCATGAAGATCATGAGTTTGATTTCTGACTATATTAAATATCATTGTTAATATTCATTGATTAAATTATATTATTAATGATCTTTGAATTATATTATGATTTCTGATTCATGAATATAGATTAATCACACATAGTATGAATCAACTCTATTGTAGCTGACAAAATCATCAGACAGCTCTTTCAAGAGACAAGAATCTTGAAAGTCTAACTTATTATAATTAAACTCAGTCTCTATAGAGATTCACTATCATGATAGTGAGAAGTATGAAAAGACCACTTTATATAATATAATATATATTAATGATCACTAAGAGTCATGAGTCTGAGAGCAGGCTCTACAAAAGAAGAGTGAGTTGTAATATCTAGATTGAGAAATCTAGATCTTACTCTCGAAGAGTTTAGCTATATATAGAGTACAGGCTTCAATAACAGCAGTAGCTGTTATTGTGTATGATCTTTTTGGTCGAATGGTTAACCATGCTTGCCTGTGCATGGTTATTTATTACACACTTCTTTAAGAACTTCTTCTGTCTTACAGAGATCAATTCAACTGATATAAGAAATAATTAATAACTGTGATATCTCTATAAAAGAATTAGAAACATGATTAATTAAAAGTAAGATTATTTTGAATCTCTTACTATTAAAAAAGCTGAGAGTCAGAGTGATCAAACTCTTATATTTATATCAATATCTAAATGAAGACTCTCTCAATAATCTCTTATACACAAATCTAATAATGTATAAAGTGAATTTGAAACTCAGAATAAAGTCACATTCTGTTAAGTCTCAAAAACAGTATTCTCTCATACATGAGTGATGAATGAGAAAACTGATTAAAAAAGAGATTGAAAAAGAAATTTATAAATTCATCTTAGCTATTAATGAATTTCTATCATCTTGAAATACTAGAGTAGTTCTGATATTGAAGAAAGCTGATGTCAGTGCAGATAATAAGCTCAGATAGATCTTCAACTATCATTATGTATACAAGACTCTCTCTAATACATATATAAAGTTAGCTGAGAGAGTTCATGATTATCTTACAAATTCTCATTATAATATTTACTTCACAGTAAATTTGAAGCATGTCTATTTTCTTATTAGTCTTTTTAAATCACATCAAGCTTACTATATCTTCACAATATCTGAATTAGAACAGCTGTAATTCACAAGAATATCTCAAGAATCAGTTTCATCTATTTTTATCATAAGAGAACTAATTAATATAATACTTGAACTTATATTCTTCTCAAATTCTTCAAAATCTCTTCTACACAAGACAGATGAGATCAAGCTATTAAAAATTATAATATATATGAATGATTTATATGAAGAACTGAAGATCTTTGAGAATCTATATTTCTTATTTCAAGATGAGTTGCTATCATGAATAGAATAAATCAAGCTGAAGTTATTATTTAAGAAGTTAAAGCTTTTTATCAATCAAGTTAAGACTTTGAGTATCACTCATCAGATTGATGAAGTCATTATAATTTTTTCTAAAAGAGTTAAAAGAATAACAAATTGACTCATATTCAGAAATTAGATAGAAGTTCAAGCATTTCTTGACTCTCTCAATATCACTAGACACTGAATCACAAACTTTGTAAAGTTAGTCAGATCTCTTATAAGATTGATAGAAAAAGTACAGTTCATATGATCTGATACAGAAGAACTCTTATTTAGTATATTAAAAGTTAAAAGAGTATCAATCATGACTATTTTCAGAGTAATATAAGATCTGATTATTCATTTTTATCTTGACTTCTTGAGTTTTATAAAAGAATTAGCAGTCACTCAATTTCACTCAGACTTTAGAGATTTATTAAAAGAAATCAAGACTTTCATTCTTTATAACTCAGTTATTCTCTCACTCACTGAGCAGAAGTATGACATCTATAAAAAAGAGTTATTAGTAATTATCTGTTTTATAAAGAAATATTTCTACTACTGTCAAAATTCATAGCTTTCAATAATTATTTATATTGATCATAAATCACTGCAATTCTTCTTAAAGAGAAATATCTATGAGAGAATTTATATAAGATAAATAAAGAAATTGTGATTATTATATATCAATATTCAATACATTTCTGAATCTCAGAATAAAATGACAGATACTCTGAGTCAGACTATTTTTAATAAGTACTACAGTGAGATCTCATTGATCAAGAGTCTGCTGCATGAATTGAACAAGCATGAAGTCTCATGAATCTAAAAAGATGAAAAAGAAGAGTTTGAAGAGTATTTAATAATTTACTCTAAAGCATCTGTATGTAGAGACTCTATGAAATCTTCATATAATAATCTAGAGACAGTGCTGAGTGAAATAATAGAGAAATGAAATAAGATTTACAGAGAATTAGATTAATTCTGAGATTATTATCTTTTTCACATGAAAAAGTAAGAGAACTCTTCTATCAATACTCTTGATTTTAAACTCAAGAAAAATTTTCTCTACAAAAGAGATGAGAAGATCAGTTTAAATCTACTATGTATTTCAGAGAAAAAGATTCATTAGTTATTAATTCAAACACATAATCAGAAAGATCATTGAAATTCAAAGACTACAATAGTAAGATTGATTCAGAGAACATGATGATCTATATTATCAAAGAATATCAAGAAATAAATCAAGAAATGTTCTAAGTGTGTAATATATTTTGTCTATTCTACTCAAGTGTCATCTAATTCTATTGTCTCAATTACATCTTTCTGAATTCTCAGAATGAATTTTATTAAATCATTGTCAGAGACTCATCTGAGAAATCACTATATTTTCAATATAATTGATTACTTTTTCTTCTTTTCAGTAGTCTTCACAGTGTCAAGACAGTTGCTAGAATATATTATTATCTATCTAGAACAACTTCTTCAGATTCTTTCTCATTCAAATGTAATGAAGTTTTATATAGATTCTGACTCACTATTTATTAATCAGATTCTTAAGAATTGAGCTGCTAGATATGAAATAGTTATAATCTTTCAATCAATTGAATTCTCTAAATTAATAGAGAAAATAGAGAATTTCAACAGATGATTATAAAAAGTGCTAATAAAGATCACTGTATTTCCTGAGTAATAATAAAATATCACACTTTCAAATGCATTGAAAATTCTCTGAAAGAGAATTATTAAATATCTAGATTTTTCATCAGTAAAGATTGTTCTAGAGACAATCAAAAACATTAATCTCAATCTGAGAGATAATAACATTTTGAGACTTATTACTCAACTCACATCTTTCATATCTTTCTTATTTTTGAAAGAGAACTTAAAGAATTTAAGAGAATTTGATCTTAAGAAGATGTCATTAATAACTGTCTTCATGTCATACAGAGTAGAGATTGAGAGAGTAGTCTTTGAGAAGCATCAATATAAGAAGAAAGAGAATATAAAATCAAATTCTCATAAACTGAACTCTGATAATTGAATAATACTCAAGATCAAAGATAGAAGAAAGCTGAAGAAATAATAAAGAGATCTTTTCAAGATTGAAGATAGAATCAGTGAATATAACTATTTCTATTGAATTTAATATTCTTAGAAAGAATGTTTTTCTTTTAAAATTCATTTAAATGATATTAAGTTATACATCTCAAGAACTGATTATTTTAACTCAAATAATGCAGACAGTCAATTCTGAAGACTTCAAGATCAGATCATTTAGTATTTAAATCTCAAGAGAAGAAGAGCAGTTGAACTAAATCTCTTAATATAACTTTCAGACAGAAGCTTGATAAGAGATGACAGAGTATACATCATTTCTTTCTTCATTTTAAATTCTGTATAGATATTTCTTTCTTACTCTTTCATGTTATAATGTTTTATTTTGTTTTTTCTTTTTTTCTTTTTCTTATCTTTTTCTCTTATGTATGTAAAAAAAAATCTCTCATTTTTTAAGTATATTTATATTTCTCTGTGTATCTATTATAAAGAAGAATTATCATCTCTATCTCTCTTTTTCTGTTTTAAATTTGCATGTCTCTGTCAAAGATCTGAGACTTTGTTACTGAAATGACTGAGAGTATCAAGAATTCAGAGAGACAGAAGAGAAAGAGAAAGATTGATAATATTAATAATAAATCAGAGTCTGATTCAGTTGTGAAGAAGTGTCAATTTTCAATATTTCAAGAAAAGAATTTAGATTAAAAGCTATTATAAACAATTCAGTTGTTTCTGAGTTTTCTTGAACAGAAGAGAAATAAAATCTTTAAGTAAGAAGACATTGAAATCTCATATCAGTTAAATTTATTAATAAGTTATATCACTCTCTGACAAGAGATCTATTTGATCAGATCAGAACTAGAATGAAATGAATTCTTAATTATTAAAGTTTCATAATACTCATTTCTATAGACATATTTTATGTGCTCTTCAAAAAAACAGAATTTTGTAGAAAAAAGAAAAAAAAAGAAAGAAGACATGATTTATTCACAAGATTTTTTCTTTATTTACTGTTTTTAAATATATATTGAATGTGTATTTCTTTTTTTTTTTCTTCTTTTCTTCTCTCTTGTATGATTATCTTCACTTTTTGTTTATTATCATGATTATGAATCAATGCATTTGTTCTATCAATATGACTTTCTCAACTTTTCTCATCTTCTCTCACTTTTTTTTTTTTCTCATATTCATTTCAACATTATTGTATTTTTGAGTATTTCATATTTCATCATTTCAGTTCTCTTCTATTCATTTTCTCTTTTTTTTCTGAAAAGAACAATATCAGAGAACTGAGACAGTTTCTTTTATTCTCAGTTAAGATGTCAATCTCAGTGACTAAGTTTTTGAATAAATCAGATAATGATACAAAGAAATTTAAAAGAGCTTCTTCTATCAAAATCTTCTCTACAGTGAAAATCTGAGAGAAAAAACATGTTAACAATTATTAAATGAATAAAGTGATGAGTCTATATTTAGATAAATATCTCTTATGAAAGAAATATATTGAAATAAAGAATATTACTCAAGATTATACTTCTTCATACTATCATCAGCTTATCACTGAATAATTTAAAGTCATTAGAGAATTGATTAAAAATATTAATGTAAAGATTTTCTCTTCTGAATCTTATAAATATTGATAATCACAACATTTTAATCTCAATAGAAAATTCAGAGAAGTAAAAATAATTTTTATTATTATAGAAGTATCTCTAAATCACTCAAATAAGCTTTCTCTTATTCAAATTTTTATGTATTATAAAAAATCAATGAATCAGATTCTGTAGAATATGATTATTAAATCATCTATCTCTCTCAGTACAGTTATTATGTCAGAACAATCTCAGAGTCAGTAGAACAATTTAAAGCAGATCAAGAGATTGAAGATGAGACTGAAGATCAGAGATAATGAAGTTAAAAGATTATAAAAGAAGACTTAAAAAATTAAAGAGAAAAGAATGAATTTCTCTGTGTATACAAGAACTCATCAATATATTGAGTATGTCATTCAATATTTTAATCAAATTCTTGAAGATTAGATTTCAGTAGAAAATAAGACTTCTTCTAACAAGAGAACTGCATCTGTTTAGAATCAGAATGTAAATAAGTAGTTAAAAATAATCACTTCATTAAAAATAATCATCTCTTTAAATACTCTTGAAATTTTAAAACAACAGAGTAGAGTATCTCACTCAGAGAATGTGATCTATGAATGTCATGAATTGATATCTTCATTACATACAACTGAGCAGATGAAACTTCTTGAAGTATTAATCACTGATATTACTTATTTATACAAGAATACTCTCATCAGATTATCTTAAGCTAAAGTCTGAATCAGAACTACTCTGAAGAAATATTGACAGTAGATAACAGAGACAGATGATTTAAGTAATATTTCATTTAAAGAAGAAGTATTGACTTTTACAGATAATCAGATCAAGTAACTTCTTGATCTCATTCTATATTATATTCTATTATATGAAGAGAGTCTAGATGACTGAAATAAGAATGATTACTTCAACTTATTGAAGAAAGAAGAAATATATCAAGATTTAATTTAAAAGCTTCAGACTCAAAAAATAAACTTCTTTGAAAATATTCTCAAGAAAGAAGTTGAGACTGTGATATTTAATTAATCAAAGAAATTTATTATCACTGTTATAATGACTATTGCTTCTTCTCAGTGTACTGAGTAAATATCAGCTCATTGATATTTCTTGTCAAAAAGAAGATTTCTGAAGTACTATGAATTTAAAAGATAGATACAATATTTAATATTTTAAAATATAAAGATTTTTACAACAGTAGAAATAATTTTCTTAATAATAAAGAATTTAGTTAATCTGACTACTACTCAATTATAAATATTTAATCATTTTTGAGTCAAGATTCTGATGAAGAAATTTAAATCTTTGATATTTAAACTGATTAATATATTTTTTGAGATCTTCAGTTACATCTTCTTCTTAGATGAAATCAATTATTTCAAGAAATCAGATGATACTCTCAATCATATATTTAATAGTATTAATATTATTGAGTTCATGTAAGATAATTTTAATAAAAAAGAATAAAAGAAGCTTTACAAAATTACTCTAGATATGAGTAAAGTAATTAATCTGAATAAGTCTTCTTCAATAATTGAAAAGACATTATCTAAGAATCTTGTTTTTAATTTAATTATATTACTGATGAAAATATTCTTTTTCAAGAATTTGAATCTCTTGAATGAAGAGATATTAATAGTAAAATAAGATGAGTATTTGATTAATCTTTTATCAAACACTTTTGAAGAAATAAAAAAGTCAAAGCTTCTGATCTTTGATCTTGATCTACTTGACAAAGATGATTATACTAAGATGAAGTAAATGATATTGTCTTATCTCATTAGATATAATGAATTTTCTAATCTGAGTGAGAACAGTATTCTTTTTTCATTTGACTTCTTCACTATTAAGAGATCTTCTCTTCTTTTTTGAAGAGAATAATTGATATTTTGAGAGAAAAGAGTTGATGACTGATCTATATCTTTTCAATAGATTGAAATATTAATTCATTATTTCTTATGTCAATTCTTGATTTTCTTTTTTTTGTCACAGGGCCATGGACTTGATGAGACAGAATGAGAGAGCAACAGTCACTTTTCTTTTAAGAATTAGAGCATATTACATCTTCTGCAGTCACTGTCTGACTTCTTCTTAATGAGTATTGTTTATTCATTAATTGTTTATCTTCTCTGTCAAGATGAAGGGGATCTCCTCTTTTTTCTTTTTTTTAGATAGATAGAAAGAAAAATAATAATATCAACAAGCGTTCAAGAATCAATCCTCTTTTCAAGAATCGTCATAGTACCAATTAATTAATCCTTGAGGGGGACGTACGGAGCAGAAGCCAGCTTACGTAAACGTTCATCATCTTGTTTTCTGTGGGGAACATGGTAACAACATACAGAACCAAAGTGTACTTAACCCTTCAACATCCCCTCCAACATCGGCTCCTACAAGATTTTGCCAGACATGCTTTCATCCTTTCACTTCTCTTATTCGATCATATGGCCTACAGTGTGGTGCTTTCTTTCGTCTTCTTTTAACGGGCTCCTTGGTCTTTTTTACGCGCCTGCTGGGCTTCTGGGTCGTGGGTCACGGAACGAGGATATCGAACATTTAGGGGATGCTACTGCGGTTGAATCAAAGAATGTAAGGCTGGCTTTACCATCTATTACATGCTTACATCTCATCACTTCCTCCACAGGGTAGCGTTATCTCGTCTGCTGCAGAGCTTAACAAGCCTTCCACGCCATATCCCAAATCCATTAGGTACATTCGTGTTCCGGGTGAATGGGAGCAACGTACCAATCCTCAAACGGCTCCAAATCACCCCAATATCCCAGAACCGCGACCAGGAGAAATTATATATGTTACCAAGGGTAAATTTTTGGCCTGGGGCGGGACTGCCATGATAGAACGATTGCCATCGGGCATAGTGATCAAGACACCACTTCCAAATCCGTATTGTCCTCCTGAAGAGAAGGATCACCAGCGAAATATGCGCCTTGAAGCACAAATTTATCAGAGGATTGGTGAACATCCGCGCGTGCCCAGCTCAGTAAACTGGAACCCAGACACTTGTTGTCTAACAATGGAGTATTTGGAGAATGGAAATCTCAGAGACTACATCCGCCAGAATCATCGAAGCATAACTCCCTGGCTCCGTCTTCAATGGGCTAGGCAGGCTGCTGAAGCTCTGACAGTTCTTCATGCTGTTGATGTTATTCATTGTGACCTCTCCCCACGGAACTTTTTACTGGATTCTGACCTTAATTTGAAGATTTCTGACTTCGGTGGTGCTTCCCTGTGCGGCTCGGAGCCGTCAGCCATCCCAGCGACCAGATTTCGACACCCGCGGTATGACTGGAATGTTACACCGGTGTTTGGGGATGATATATTCAGTCTTGGGTCATTGATATACTTTATAATGACCGACTGCTATCCACATCAAGAGGTCCCTAGCAACGAGGTTGAGAAGCTTTATGAAGTTCAAGAGTTTCCTGATGTATCCCATCTCATTTGTGGAACTATTATCATGCAATGTTGGAGTTGGCAAGTGGATACTGCTCAAGCTGTATATGACTACCTGAAAGCTGTTGACAAAGATTGTGTGCTCTAAAGATTAATTTTCCGTACTCCAAACAGTACAAAATCCAAATACATCTCCTACCCTCTTATGGAACTGCTGCCTTGATGGGCAAATCCTCCCTCACCGGGCGTCATGCTCCGCGAAACCCTCATCCTTGTGCTGCGGACACTGACCACGTGTGATAGTTTGGCCAAGGTGCACTTCCTTTGGGTTTCCGCAGGCTTGTTGCGTTGCGGCGTAGCTCGGGCAGGAGTCAGTCACCAAAGTGCTTCTCACTACAGCGCAAGATGGCGGGCATTTAGTATATCGTGTTGTAGTAACATGTATCTCGCACATCTTCAGGTACTCAGGTTAACATCCAGGTAACAACCACAAACTTGGTAAACCGACTTACTGTGGCACAAGCGTCGGAAATGAAGAGATTGAGCAAAATGACCAGTTTAGGATTGGAGGAGGACAAAGTATAAAAGATTTTGGCATCGAATGGAATTTGTGTTGAAACCACAGGGTGCTTTTGTACATGGAAGTGTTTAATTAACCTCCGTGTTGATCATGGTTCGGAATTTGTTGACAGCTGACATTTATACTCCGTACATATATGTATTCATGGAATTTTCTTTGACTCCAGGCTACACTCTGTATACATGTGAGCTGTCGCCAGAGCAGGGGGTTATGTGTAGTTAATACCCAGGATTGGGGGGTGATAGAGTAGGGCAACCTATCGCCTACATTTTCAAATTGCGTGAGTTCCTCTATGTCCAATCATATCATGCATTGTGAATAATTAGTGTCTCAAAATGAACATCAGGTCTGTGCAGCCTAATTTAAAATTCATAGCCATACTAGAATGCTGCGTGGTCGTAGGAGAGGCACCACATATAGCAAATGATTTCATAGACTTATACTAGATCATATATATATTAGACAGCAGCGCGGTCTTATTGTCAGGCTACTTGTTACAAGGATACTGTTCGACATGCAGCGTGGAAATGAGTGGAGCGAATGAAATTTCAGAACCGGGTAACTGACGAGAAAATGTAGCAAGGCCGGTGTGCCATCAGTTAAGGGAGAAAGATTTCCAAGCAGGTATTCCCCTCCGGCATATTTAGGATCATCAAGAAGAAATTTCCATTGGCTTGCACAATGAGGGCGATCCCGGTTCGCCTTCCCGGCAAGGCATATGACACTCCTTTGTTTGAGAACTACACTCCTGATTTACTGTCCAAAATTATCAAGATCACCTCACAAGACTATCAGCAAAGACTTCTCGAAGAAATTTACAGAGTCTTGGATCTCACCCAGCGAAAGACTATCGATCAGTACTCTCGCCAGGTTATCAGGACATTACAAGGCGGGAAAGTCCATGCGGAGATCCAATTGATCACTCACTGCAAGATACAGAAACCAAAGAAGTATCCATGAGTCATTTACTTAAGTAAGAATGTCTGCTTTCTTTGCAACATGTTTCTTCAGGAGTGCCAAAAAATTTATATGCCTTGATCACATGGAAGACTATATTCTGATTGATGTCTGTCTTGTTTACTGCAGTTGAAAGATCTCGAGAAAAGATTCTGTCAAACTCTCAAGGATCATTTCAGAGAGAGCTGTGCCGTGCTGATATCAACTCAAAGAAAAGTTGTTTATCTGGACTTGAATGAAAGTATCTTGTTCACTCTTTCACTGTCTAGAACAACAGTGACAGATTCTCTTTCATCCAAATCATCTGAACCCCCGGAAACTGGAACAAAAATGAACAACAGTATACTCACATCATCTAATTCCAGCCAAAACAGTATCAATGGCAGTAGTAATGAGCTGAAGATAGAGTGTCTTGCTGAATCAGATCACTCACAAGGAATTTCTGGTCATCTCAATCTCTCCATCACACGGTGCCGGCTGGTAAGGGGGCATAGCAGGTGTAGTACATTAGTACCAGGATCGAGGGCACGCAAATGCCTAATCCCGGGAGAAACATCACAGACCTATAAGGCTGGCAGGCTGTGAGTCCAGCTTGAGTATGTGAGAGATTTGCATAACCTTGAATGCTGTTTAAGATTACTCAGTGTTGAAGAAGCCAGGGACATTCAAGAAAACAGTTCCTCAAGTCCAGTTATTGATGCAGACTATCTCAAGAGCATACTGATCCTCCATGAGAAAAAGAAGATTCATGTAGCAGCAAGTGATACTATGCTGGAGATTAGCTGGACTAGTGAGATTTAAATAATTGAAAGAAATTCATTCACTCAAACTATCAAGATGCTCAGTGTTGCACAACAAAATATTATATTTGCTTCTCTTTTTCTTTCAACTGCGATACTTCTCCAGAATCATACATCAGGATTCGAGTTTGAGGGACACTCGCTTGCGAAACAGAAGACAAGCATATTGAAGATGCTCAAAATGAAGACACTCGAACTATGTTTCTGAGATGCATTTGCACATAAACAAGTAAAAGAGAAGTGTGGAAAGAGTCATGTTAAGAGATAATTCGTATTAATGGAGACGTTCACCCCCTTTGCAGCTTCTGGGGAATGTGTGAATCGGGGTTGTATTGCGCAGTTTGCTGCTCCTTGCACGGCGCCGAACTCCTCATCAAAGATTGCGGATTGATCCTGTCAAAGTTGTAAATTTATTGCTTACTATGCACAGCTCTCTATGCCATGACCTCACGTGCCACATGTACTATGTGTGGCACTTTTCATCCGAAGCATCTTGACTAACTCTCTCTCCTTTCCTCATCATCAAAAATGATGTCATTCTTAGATTTTAATTTTTTACTTTATTTTCTTGTTTCTTGTTTATCTTCTGTTTTTGATTCAGATCTGATTTTTGTGGGGAAATTAAAGTTATTCCCCACGAAATTGCTGTACGCAGTTTACAGCACAAAAAAAAAAAAAACGTCATCGTGTTCCTGTCCCAACTTTTCCCTGAAATCCTCAAGAAGTTCTTGCTTGTTTTCTCCCCCGTTCTCTACGCAGTAGACTGTTGAAATTGGCGATCCCCGCCCAGAACCCTCGCAGGTTTGCGATATCATTAATAGTCCCGTCTTCCCTTCTCAGCCAAACACGCGCCAACCCCCGCAATCTTTTGAGCTTTTCGCTCTTTGGGAACCCTTGAAGCTGCGCTGCACCCGTTATTGGCTGGCAGCAGCTAGACCTCCGTTTCCCGCTCGCTACATGATTCGAGCTTCAGGTGTTTACTCGTTGCCTGGCCTGGGGAAAATTTGAGCAGCCAATGTCGAACTGAGAGAAAATACGATGTTGCATCACCAAAAAAAGAAAAAAAAATTGATGATCAGCATTGGTTTTTTTGGACATGACACTCATTTTGGTTTTAAACTTCCGCGAAGTAAATATAGAGCTGTCGAACACCTCAACTTAACTTTAGAGTTATCCTTTCCCCTAGATGTAGATTATTCGCGTTACCTGAGCTTAGGTAGAACTCATTCGTTGTTGCGTGTTGTTTCTTTTAGAGGATATAGAGCATCTCACCTTCGTTTACTGTGATACTGTGATACCGTGATACCGTGATTGAGAATTTCTTTTTGTTATCTGCTATTTTTATTCTTATTATTTTTCGGGAGGAGAGCGGGTGGGAACGAGTGTCACCTACTAAATATGCGGTTCACCGTAAGTAACACTACAACCCGCAACCTTCTTGCTTTCTCAACTTTGGGCGCCGTCTAATTTTTTCAGCAGCCTCGACCACGGAGCTTACTGCTTCTCCTCCTCCACAGCTTGGTCATCCTTGCTCTTCCCTTCGCCGAAAGGGTCGGGAACGTCCTTGCAACAAATCACATGTTGGTGCCCAGCTCTGTCATAAAACGTGATGATCAGGGCTGCCATGGCTCCCTCTATCCGACAAAATTCCCAGGCGTCACCTGGGATCAGGATAACTGGCGATTAACTACCACGACTCTCGACCAAGGCCACTACCAATCTCGTGGCTCCATCGCAAATGGATACATGGGCATCAACGTTGCGGCAGCGGGTCCATTTTTCGAGCTCGATCTCCCCGTCGCCGGAGATGTTATTAATGGATGGCCGTTATATTCGCGCCGGCAAACCTTCGCGACCATCTCTGGTTTCTATGACCTGCAACCGAAAACTAATGGGAGCAATTTCCCCTGGATGAACCAGTACGGCGGCGAGAGTGTGATTAGTGGTGTCCCGCACTGGAGCGGCCTGGTTCTTGATCTTGGCAATAACGACTACCTTGATGCCAGCGTCGACGCGGCCGAGATCTCCAATTTCAGGTCCACATTGGATATGAAAGGTGGACTGTTGAATTGGGAGTATACCTGGTCCCCTGCTGGGAGGAATGAGTCGTTTGAGGTGTCCTACCAGCTCTTTGCTCATAAGTTGAATGTTAATCAGGCGGTGGTGCAATTGGCTATTACGCCCTCAGCGGATTTAGATGCGAAGGTTGTTAACGTCATCGATGGATATTCAGCTGTGAGGACGGAATTTGTTGGCTCCGGTGAGGATGGGCCTGCAATTTACTCGTCCGTTAGCCCTGTCGGCGTCCCCAATGTTACGGCTTTCATTTATGCCACCTTGACTGGCTCAAAGGAAGTAGTACTGGAGTCATTGAAACAAGTCTCCGACCTGCCATATGTGCACCACAACAGTTCTTCAATCGCCCAAGCTGTTGACGTGAAACTACGCGCCGGCCAAAAATCCATTGTCACTAAATTTGTCGGCGTAGCGTCTTCTGACGCGTTTGAAAACCCAAAACAAGTGGCCAAGGAAGCATCAGCAAATGCCTCAGACGCTGGCTATGACGCTCTTTTGAAACTTCATATTGGCGAATGGGCGACGGTATTCCCGGACGATTCTGTCGATGATTTTACTGTTCCGGAAACCGGTTGTCTACCAGTAGATGATCATATTATTGAGTCTGCCATCACATCTGTCACAAATCCGTTTTACCTCCTCCAGACCACCGTCAGCGAGAACGCCATTCAGGCTGCTAACAATGCTCCTATCCACCAAGGCAGCGTTGCAGTGGGTGGATTGACTTCTGATTCATATGGAGGCCTTATTTTTTGGGATGCGGATATTTGGATGCAACCGGGCCTCGTTACTGCCTTTCCACAGGCGGCTCAAACATTTACCAACTACCGTCTTGCCAAATACGGACAGGCCATTGAGAATGTTCATACTGCGTTTACATCGTCAAAGAACAGGACGAGATTCTCCGAGGGTGCTGCAATATATCCATGGACTAGTGGGCGATTTGGGAATTGCACGGGGACAGGTCCTTGCTTCGACTACCAATATCATCTTAACGGCGATATTGGCCTGCAGATGATTAATAACTGGGTGACGACTGGGGATACCGAGCATTTCAAGGACAAGCTGTTTCCGGTCTATAATTCGGTTGCGATATTATTTGCCGATCTTCTGGAGAAGAATGGAACGAAATGGACGCTCACTAATATGACCGATCCGGTATGTGCTGATTCCATGTCAAGTCTAATATTCCCGGTTCCGACAGAAACAAATATACTGACCCCTAAGGTAGGACGAATATGCTAATCATGTTGATGGCGGCGGATTCACTTTACCTATGATGGCTACAACACTGTTATATGCCAATTCCTTCCGTCAGATGCTCGGTCTCGAGCAGAACCAGACGTGGAATGATATGGCCAAAAACGTACTCGTTTTGAGAGATCCGGTGGCAGATGTCACCTTGGAATACACGACGATGAATGGTAGCACCCTGGTGAAACAAGCGGATATTGTTCTGAATACCTTTCCGCTGAGGTATACAGATGAGTACTCTCCGAAAAATGCGCTGGGCGATCTGGATTATGTACGCTGCAAACTACCCTATTCCCCTATATTCATGTTCTAGCCCCAGGCAACACTCTTGGCTTATGAAATCTATATTCTTGCTAATTCAAAATAGTACGCTGCGAAACAATCTCCTGATGGCCCTGGTATGACCTATGCGATATTTTCCATCGTCGCCAATGAGATTTCGCCGTCTGGCTGTTCCGCCTACACATACGCCCAATACTCATACTCCCCGTACATTAGAGCCCCATTCTTCCAATTCTCTGAACAACTCATAGACAACTGGTCGGAAAATGGCGGCACGCACCCAGCATATCCATTCCTAACTGGAAACGGCGGCGCAAACCAGGTCGCCCTGTTCGGTTACCTAGCCTGCGCCTTCTCCCAGATTTTGTCTTGCATATAGACCCAAATCTTCCCCCTCAAATCCGCCATTTATCCTACCGCACCTTCTACTGGCGCGGCTGGCCCCTTCAAGCCTCCTCAAACTATACACATACAATCATCCAGCGCGCCCCGGATACCCAGCGTCTTCCAACGGCAGATCAAAAGTTTGCCGGTTCTCCTATTCCCGTCCATGTTGGGCCAGAATCAAATGTAACAGTCTACTCACTCCCAGCCTCCGGCTTGCTCACCATCCCCAATCGTCAAATCGGCTCCCTTGCGACTTTCCCAGGGAACATGGTGCAGTGCCAGGCGGTGTCATCTCCCGACGAGTATGAACCAGGCCAATTCCCCATCGCCGCCGTCGACGGCGCCTCCTCGACCAAATGGCAGCCTAAAAGGGCAAACGCCACGTCCTCCCTTACCGTCTCCTTCCCCGACACCGAAATTTCGAGACTAATCACCGGCTTCGCCTTCGACTGGGCACAAGCTGCCCCTGAATCCGCCGCAATCGTGCTGCACAACAACCCGCTGAACCTGTCAGCACCAAAACCGGAGCCCAAGCCATCACCATCGGCAACGGCTCTATCCGTGCCGTCCATCCCAGGCGCGCTCACTGTCGCCACCCTCCCTTCAATCACCCTCTCAAACCCCTATGACCCAGCAACGACAGACTTGAACATCATAGCCCGCTACACAGGAAACACGACGAATATAACGCTAGAACAGCCCGTGCCCGCCACGCGTTTTGCGACACTTTTTATCTGGGGGAATCAGGCGCTGGATGATGTAGATCGTCTGGCGGGGAATGGAACTGGGGCGAGTGTAGCGGAATGGTCGATCCTTAGGGAGGCTGAAGATGGCGCTGATACAGGCTAGTAGTTTGGGGATGGTGGCTTGTATGATACTGCACTGGCAGACCAAGGAGGAGGGGTAAATTTACTAGTTAACTACTGCGTAATGCGCATTTTCATTTAATCTGCAATGATTTTATTTTTTATTTTTTATTTTTATTTTTTTTTCGTTTTTCTTTAGCCCTCGTATACGTTGCGATAATCTTAGGAGTAACTGTCCATTTGAGCATCATATCACTGAATCCTTGAATGAATGACATCATCCTATGATGCCGAATAATTCTTTGTTAAAGAAAAGAAAATATGCTGGAGAGAGAGAAGAAAAACGAAAAAAAAATAAAAATAAAAAATAAAAAATAAAATTCGATAATTAAATTTCCCTATAATTTCAGGAAGGGAAATGCGCTTGTTCTTAAG
>LGUA01000086.1:0-34886 GCA_001660665.1 Emergomyces africanus | reverse complement strand
CTTTTTCTTCGCCACAAAAAAAAAGAAAAAAAAAAAAAAAAAAAAAGGAAAAAAAGAAAACCAAAACCACATCATACCAAAGAAGGGGTGGAAAAGAAGAAAGACAAAATAGAAGAAGAATTGAGAATTAATTAAAAGGCGACGTAAAACGAAAGGAAAGGAAAAAAAAGGACAGAAAAGAAAGAGATAAACGAAAAATATTCTCCAAGACACCCCAATACACCTCCCGCCACCAAAAAATAATAATAAATAAAGCTCAGCCGGGCGCGAGAACCACGACCAATTCTACCGCTTCTGTCTTAGAACCTTCGTAATAGCATGTCGGATTATCGTGCCTGCCTTCTCCACCTCCTTCCGCGACATGCCCGTTGTCAAACATACTTTAAGCGCTGGAGGGGCGGGGAATGCCAATTTCTTGGAAATCACCTCGTCCTCGATGGTCTTAAGACGGGTGATGAGGACGCCATTGGCGAGAGCCTAAGGATAATATATTGGTTAGATTTGGATGAGGCATTATGAGTATGTTGAAAATGATAACTCCGTAAAAACGAAAATAGCGAACAAGAGGGACAAAGAAAATAAAGTGTACCTCTTCAACAATATCCTGCATCACCGCCACCTGATCCTTAACCGATAGCCGCTTCGCCGCCACAACACCAGGCTTCAACACAAGGAACATAACCGGATTCTCCGGCGCAGACGAGCAGTACACGTAGTCACTCCGGGGATCTAGCTGCGACCACATCACCTTGATGTTTTCACGTAACTGTGTGATAAGGTCGGGAGTATTCTGCAAGATGCCTATCGTTTCACTGGCTGTCGTAGCCAGGAGTGCGGGAAGTGCGGCCGAGTAACAGTACGAACTGGCCGAGATGCGTTGGTGGTGGACAATCTCCTCTGATCCAGCGCAGAAGCCACCTCCGGCAATAAGTGGCCCAGCCAGCGAGCCAACGATCATGTCGACTTCCGTCGCGTCAACGTTTTGGTGTTCTGTGATTCCGCGGCCCGTGCGGCCTAGGACGCCGAAGGACCATGTCTCGTCGAGAATTAATCGGAATTTGTAGCGTAATTTAAGTTCAATCTGTCCAGAGAGAAAGAAAAAAGAAGAGGAGGAGAGTGATCAAACGTTAGCTCACACTTCTCACCAAAAATCGTAGAGCAGGGCGAAAAGGGAGAGAAAAAGAGGGAGGGAGGGGTGACGAACAATAGCCGGCAAATCCACCATATCCCCACTATTCTCAAACAACGCCTCAGTAATAATGAACCGTCTCGTTAATGGCTTCTTCGCCTGCTCCTTCGTAATCTTGCTCAACACACGTTCCAAGTCCTCCATATCATTATGCTCGTACCAGCGCACCGCGCTACGCGAGATCTGTATACCCTTCCGAATGGCATAATTGACTCCTTTGTCAACAACAATGATATCACCACGCTTAGAAAAGGACGGGATGACACTGGGTATCGTGGAAAACGCTTGCGAATAGACAATACAGGCCGGGACACCTAGGAAGGCCGCAATATCTGCTTCTGTGCGCATGTGTACGTCCTGCGTTCCGTAGAAGCCAGGTGGTCCGCAAGCGCCAACTCCGTATGTGCGGAGGGTCTGGATGGCTTTTTCCTTGAGGGTTTCGTTCGAAACAAGGTTGTAGAAGTTGGAACAGGCGAGATTGGTCACGGTGCGGCCGTTGGTGAGTTTACATTTGGGACCTGTGGCTCTGTTTTGTTTTGGAATTGAAGCAATGTTAGAAATAGTAGACGGAGCACAAAATCGCCATTTCTTGAAAGGGGTGCAATCCAGTTCGTCTCTTTCAAGGTTTATTGGTTTTTATTTTCTTATTTTAAAATAGATCGAGGAGAAGAAGTAGTCAAAGAGAAGAATATCACATACCCAGCAAGCACAACCCGTTTCTCGACTTCCGCCTCATCTTGCGGTGTGGGAGGTGCAACAAGCGGTTCCGGGGTCCAGTCCTCGACTAAATCGTCAATTTCCTACATATCCATCGATTCAGCAACCGTTTATCACAATGAAACTACCCAATGCCTTTTAACCCATACAGCTATCCGCCATCCCCTCCGTCTGACATCATCCGAGATCTCTCTAACAAAGACCAAAAAAAAAAAAAAAAAAAAAAAAAAAAAGAGAAGTATAAGCAAAAGGAAAAGGAATAGGAAAGAGAAAGAAAAGGGCAACTAATTGACAGAGGGTGAATGGGTGATTGATTGCATTTTTCCAACCTCTCAAGGCATCCTGATACTCCCGCTGTGGCTTGCTGGTTGGCAGATATTGATCCACCTTTCTTCCTTTGTGATACGACGTTCGTGCCACGGCGAAGATCAGACACACAGGTTGTTTTCTTTTTTTGAAAAGAAGAAGAAAATTCGTTTAGAACATTCATGCACAGCTGCGGGGTCTTCTAAAATCTAGATCAGCAGAAGTTTTTAGCCTTGGGAAGTTAATTTTAAAGAGAATAGAATATAAAACTGATCGTCAAAGAATGGGCCCAGGCACTCTACTAGTCTGCAGTCTGGTCTCTCTCAAACGCTCCCAATATTCAAATCGCCCTTCCTTCAATCTGTCCTGCCGTTTCAGCATCAAATGCACTCCACTACGCAGACATGGTTAAACCAGCCTGCCATAACTCGAGCCAAAGCTACCTTAAACAAGCCCTCCTACATACGTGCATACATACATTATACATATCGCAGCACAGCGGTCTTCGCCCACCTCCTGTCGTGTCTAGCCCGATTCATACCCATAGTAGTCAATCATGTACGGACACACGTACAGTAGGCCGACAGATTAGCGCGGTAGTAAAGTCAGACCTACTGGGAAGTGAAAAGAGGCTTTAGATAATGAGGTTTTATTTCCTTTCATTCCGCATCAGCATTGCCCAACGAACGGCCCGTTAATCAGACCTGGAAACACGGCCTATGGAATAATAATAATAATAATAATAAGGCATAGGCAGGTAGGCAGCCCAGGAGTGCAATGGGCTGAGGGGATGTAAGCCAATGGCGGAACTTGTCGAGGGACTGGGATACATGGGGCTTTGGCGGGCGTAGTGACCTGCCAATTCGGAGTATTGTGGTAAGTGTCATTTGCCGTTGGCCGTCGACGTGGGGAGGGAGGAGGGTGAAGAGGAGTATATCTATATACGTACGTACGCACGCATATAAATACGGGCAAAAAAACAACGGTCCATGAGCAAATAGTGAATTTGTATAGGCTCCGAGAAGCAGGAGTGAATGAGGATCTCATACATGCCTGGTGGAAAACAATTTTTGGGCTGCCAATCCTGACCGGTTCAGTGGGTTGAAGGGGCTCTCTGTAGGGGGAAATCATCTCCTAGGATTAGATGTAATGAATATACAAAAGCGGTCACCCTTAACAAGCCAGTGGGTTCTCCGATTCGATTGCACAACCTATGTGAGGAAATTCCCGGGGTCAAACTCGATAATTCGAAACCGAGTCCGAAAAGCAGAAACGAGACTGATTGGTAAGACAATGTTTCGTCCATCGCTTGGTTCCTAAGCATAACAGGACCCGGAGCACCATCCTCAAAAGCTCTGTCTCTAGGGCCTGGGTTAGTTTACCGCTTCATCGAATGATCCGCTCCAGCGGCCCTCATCTCAATAACAAACATCAGTCAGTGCGGACCAACCCAGCAACTTTCTCCAATCGCAAAGACACAGCATTTAGAAGGCAAATGAAAATCTGAATCCATATTCAATCAGCATCGCCCTTCGAACATCCATCAAGAGTCAAGGGTCAGCGTGGTAAGATAGAAGCGGTGAGAACGGAGAGGGGAAGCATGGCGGAGGATGAAAACACTTTCAAAATTTATTTTTTAAAAAAAACAGACCATGGTAGCCAGCCCATCAAATCATCCCTTCTATGCACAAACATCCATGCCCACCTTGAAGCCGATATGGCGTCTTAGATTTTGCAAAATTAGAGCAACAGCCAAAAGCACCGCCTGGATCTCCTTGTACTTGTCCTTGTGCTTCCCTGCCCTCCGTTCCATATGGGAAGAGGCGGGAAGCAAAAAGACAGGAAGAAAAATACCGAACTGCTTGGTGCCACGTCGCTCTTCCTGCCCAATCCAGGCGCTAGTCGGAAGGCTCTTCTGGTGGAAAGCCAATGGAATGGAAAGCAACTCTATATTAAAAATAGAATAATTCAATGTATATCAGGTAAACCACGTTATAGAGTTATTATGTGAAGAGTCAGCGCGCATTGGGTTGCATTGAACTGTGGCTGAATAAATGAAAAATTTGAAACAATGTACAAATGTAATGAAAATGTAATTAAATACGCTTGTTGCTTCGTTCAACACACGTCTGCGTCTGTAAGGTAGAGCGGAGATGGCATGAATAAAGCGTTTGCGGGAGAAGGGAAAAAACGTTTGGGTAGGTATCAAAAGAGTATCGTCTAATATTAGTACACGCTCGTATTTTCTTGTGCATTGATTGGAACGTAGAATATTTGTCATCCAATACCTCCAAGTCACTGAATCGTCGTCGAGCGAACACTCTCAGGCCGCAACGGGAAGAAAGCTGGTAGTTGCAGCTGGATCATGGCAGGGTTATAACGGATCCCGGGGCATGGTTAGAACCAACTGAGGGATTTTGGCAGAACCAATGGTGGCTGAATGCATCTGGGAATGCTGAATAGAGAGAAATGGGAAATATTAGGAAAGGGTATGATGTGGGGGCAACGATCCTACTTTTTCCCTCCCTACTACTTAGTCCGCTCGATCAAGCAATTCTTGGGCCGCAATTAATTCGCTCTGGTTCTTCTCCCAACTCTTGACATCGGCCGATCTCAATTGTACAATCTCGCGTAGTTTTCTGGTTGAGAGAGCCTGCAATTTAGAGAGTGTCTCTTGTGTCGGGAGGTTATCATCACTACTCTTCGATTGGGTAGTGACTTTTGCAGACAGTTTATCCAAAAGGCGGCTCGTACTCTGGCGGCTATGCGTCAGCATGGGGGGGGGGTACACATATGAATCACTCCAAAGTAACGAAGAATCCATACCAACTTAAGTCCATAATAGCCACGAAGGTAATCATCGCACAGCTCAATGCTTCGGCAAAACCGACGGACGGAATCAGCCAGTAGTTTCATCGTCGTCTCTTGATTGTCCGATGAAATTGAGGAGACGTACTCCACTTCTCCTAATCTGGCATGAAGCTGAATTAAAACATCATATTAGTTATGCTGCACTATGAAAAGGTTCTCGGTCGTTTCGCAATTTAAAAGACAATGTCATACGTTCCACGCATTTGGTACTATCAAAAGAGCTTCTTCCAAACAAAATATAGCCTGCGTGCTCATTCCCTGGACCTGGTACAGATCGGCAAGCTCACACCACGCCTCTCCATCGGTGGGGAATGCATCGAGGAAATCTACTAGAGCGGATACAGCATCCGCTAATCGCGACATGGATCGTAGGAGTGCAATACGCCGTTTCAAAATCGGCTACATCCTATATATCAGTTTCACTGCTTGAAGCATTACACAGTCGGAGTAATGGGGGTATGCGAACCACATTCACTGGATTATCTTGGAGCACATTTTCATAACCCGTAAGGATATCTTCAAGAGCATCTTGATTTTGCGCAAGTGCTTCCTCGTAGACGCCCTTCAGACCCATGATGCGCTCATTGGCAGGCCCAAAACGTTTTGACAGCCGTTCCAAGCATTGACGCGCGGATTCGTCATCTCCCGTCCTCAAGCAAGCCAGAAGCAGTTGTTCGTAGGTTAACCATTGTTCAGGGGTTTCTGCAGCCGAAAATATGGAAAAGGGAAATGAAGGTTGTTGCGAAGGGTGGTTTCTTAGGAATGATTGGGCTTGATTCGAGAGAACGCGCGGATCGGGGGAATTTAACGACATCTGCAAGTCTAGTGGTAATGATGAGGACATTATTTTACCTGGCAATTTGGAATGTTAGTCTCTACATAATTTCATCGTGCTTAACTGATCATAAATAGCTCGTTGTGGGATCGGACTTGAGTGAAGATCACGACGTACCCTACGGGTATCCCGCGCCTGATATAGAGCTGTAAATTTATGTCTAGGGGAAAGAAAGTGTATATAGTAAACAGTGTACTATTGGCCAGATAATACCACCAGAAGGATAATTTTGAGGATAAGAGATGTGTTGTTGAGGAGAATGATGAAAGAAGAGTTCTGTTGTGGTTCTCTGGCGCTGGGCTTATTATATATTTAATAAAGTATTTAGTTCTTTTAGTTCGTACTTGTGACGTCTCTGTGTTCCAACCACTATAATAACTCATCACCACCTACCCCATGCCCGGATAATAACTTCAACATTCAGATAAGCTCGTGTGCAGAAAGTTTTCTTGTTTGGTTTACTGGCATATCACCAAGCCAGAGATACCGCCAACTAGTAATACTATTCTACCTTGATTTTGGCTATTTTATTATTATACCCTACAGAAAGATGCGGATCTGAACCATGTCCCAGTGCCTACATTCCCTCTCCAAGATTCGATATCAGCGCCCCAGGCATCACACGCCTACAACACTGAGAAGAGTGCTAAATATTTTGGATTCCATATTCTGAAGTGCTTTCCTTCAAGTTTGACGGTTTATACCTGCCAGTGACCATGTCTGATAGCTCCCCACGTCTCCATATCTTCCTTGCCCGCCGCAGAATATCTAGTCTTGAAAACTAACATTTCATGCAATTGCCATAGGTTCGAAAAGTCTCTTTACGACCTCATACGAGGTCTGCGGAATCATAAAGGGAATGAAGTCGAATACATACAAAACAGCATTAAGGAATGTCGGGTTGAGGTGAAATCACAGGATATGGGTATGTTTGCTCATTATCTACTGCCAGCCGAGCTGAGCAGTGGTACTGATTGTTTCCAACAGATAAAAAGGCAACTGCCCTCTTGAAATTAATTTACTTAGAAATGTTCGGATATGATATGTCTTGGGCCGCGTTCCACGTACTTGAAGTCATGTCTTCGGCGAAATATCCTCAGAAGCGCGTCGGCTATCTAGGAGCAGTGCAGAGTTTTCGGCCGGATACAGAAGTTCTCATGTTGGCTACCAACCTACTGAAGAAGGTATATAAATGATATACGAGATATCCACTTGGGAAAAGAGGAATATATATCTGACCATTATGTATTTTTAGGATATGGTCTCTCCCATTGTTCCGACGATGTCATTACCCCTCCTGACGCTGCCACATATAATTTCTCCTTCTCTAGCACTGTCTTTACTAACAGATGTTTTACCTCGCCTGTCGCATTCCCACCCAGCAATCCGCAAGAAAGCAGTGGTGAACCTTTACAGGCTTTCGTTGGTTTATCCGGAAGCATTTCGGATCGCTTGGCCAAAAATCAAGGAGCGTTTGATGGATGATCAAGAAGATAGTAGTGTCACCGCAGCTGTCATCAATGTTGTCTGCGAACTGGGCTGGAGACGGCCCCAAGATTTCCTTCCTCTGGCTCCCCGACTATTTGACCTTTTAGTCGACGGTGGAAACAATTGGATGGCTATCAAAATTATCAAGCTTGTAAGATTTCCCCTCGCGTAGATTCCCCTCAAGGTCACTGTAGCTAAAGACAGCCTCTAGTTTGCAACATTGACACCCTTGGAGCCACGACTGGTTCGAAAACTCCTCCGACCTTTGACTAATATCATTCAAACGACCACAGCGATGTCTTTGCTTTACGAATGTATAAATGGAGTAATCCAAGGGGGCATCTTAAACGGCGCGGAAGGTGTGCGAGAAGGAGAGGAGATCGCCAATATCTGCGTAGAGAAACTTCGAGGCATGATTGTCATGGAAGGCGATCCTAACTGTAAGAATACTCGTGTTCTAGAAAGATATTTTTTGTCTAATTATTTGTAGTAAAATACGTCGCGCTTCTCGCATTTAACAGGATTGTCACCTCGCATCCGACCCTGGTGGCCATGCAGCAAGATGTCATCATGGACTGTTTAGATGACAACGACATCTCCATTCGGTTACAGGCACTCGAGCTCGTATCTGGAATGGTGTCCAGTGATTCCTTACGCACAGTCGTTAACAGGCTAATCACCCAACTCCAAACGTCCCCAGTATCAACGGACGATGTTCAGGTTAACTCTCCCATACCTGTTGGGTTAACTCCCTCAGCCGATATCGATGGAGACGATCCAGAGGAGCAGCTACAGTCAACTCACAAGAGAAATGAATCTGTGTTCGCTCTACCTAACCACTATCGTAACGAAATTATTCACCGGATACTGGATATCTGTTCACAGGATACATATTCATCAATTGTAGACTTTGAGTGGTACGTTGAAGTCCTTGTGCGCCTGGTTGGACTTGTGCCGCCATCGAGTGGCGGAGGCTCGTTAGAATCCCAATCTCAAAAAGGGAATGTTGCGGCTCGGATTGGATATGAACTGCGCAACGTTGCTGTGCGCGTAAAAAGCGTGAGATTTGAAGCCACTCGAGCCGCGGAGTCGTTGATATTGATTGATAATCGAGGGGCATTGTTCCCCGCCGCCAGCACTGCTAGTGAGGGCATCCTTGAAGCTATCGCTTGGATAGTTGGGGAATACGCAGAATACCTAGAAGTCCCCGATCGTACTCTCTCGTCCTTGATTCACCCCTCGAATCTATTACTACCTGGTTTCGTACTCTCGTCCTATCTTCAGGCTATACCCAAGCTCTTTGTTTCCCTGACGTCAAAGTCCTACGGCTGGAACTCTTCAAGACAAAGTGAGGTTTCACTTCTTCTTGCACGAATCATTGATTTCCTAGAGAAACTATCCTCTCACCCCGACCTGGACGTTCAGGAACGCGCTATTGAATTTCTCGAACTTCTCCGTCTCACCGCCGAAGCCATATGCTCGCAGGGCGTCGACAGCACCGATGAACCCCTTCTCCTCTCATCAGCCATTCCGAGCTTATTCACAGGTCTTGAACTTAATCCCGTCGCAATAGGTGCTCAAAAGAAAGTTCCCCAGCCCGAGAACCTCGATCTCGAAAAACCTTTAAATGATAAACTCCCTTACATCCTAAAAGAGTCAGAAAACGGCTGGCTGGGTATATCCGATCAAGACGAATTCCGAGACTTTTACTACGTGCCCGACCCCACCGGTGCCAAACAGCAGTCATACACCAAAGAAACCACAGCAACACCAAACGCCATGCAATATGCCACTTCCTACCAAAATATGCCTGATGATTTCCCCGAAAGTGCCGAAGCTAAAGCGCGACGGCGCGCTGAACGTAGGGACCGTAACAAAGACGACCCATTCTATATTGGGCCTAGCGAGGGCTCATCGGGAGCTTCCACCCCGTTCCACCAAGTCCTCCGCACTTCCAATGGCGAGGAACTGGATATCGATTCCATTCCCATCATTGACCTAGCCATCGAAAGCAATAAAACTTCACCACCTCCATCAGCAACGATTGGAGGAGAACGGCGCCCCAAACAAGCCCAATTAAAACCAAAAAGGGTAGAAATACTGGCCGACGAAACTATACATATCGCCGGCGAAGGCGCCGCCCCGACAGGAGGCCCAACATTGACCTCCGCAATGGCGGAAAAACCAAAAATAAAACGCTCCCTACTCGAAGTCGATTCGAGCGGGCTATCTAAGCTTTCTCTCGAGGAGGAGCCATTGGGATCAGCAGCACCGGCGTTGAGTGTACACGACATTGCGCGACGGGAAGCGGAGGAGGAGGAGATGGCCAAGGCGATGCGGGAGATTGAGAGGTTGAGGTTGGAGATGCAGCGTGCGGCGGAGAGGGTGCAGGCGCACGGTGTACCACCTGAGGGGACGCTCGTAAAGCGAAAGCAAAAGAGGAAGGACAAGTCTGATACAGGGGTGAAGGCAAAGACGAAGGCGGGGAAGAAGAAGAAGAAGAGTACTGATGGCGATGGTGATGGTAGTGGCGAGCGTGAGAATGGACATTCGATGCCAAGCACCACCATCACTAAAGAAATTCTGGACGGTTCTACAAGCGGACTGGCAGCGACTGGCGGTGATGCGGGCGAGGGCGGGGCGGAGGTAAAACTAAAGAAACGGAAGAAGGCTTCATCGTCCTCCAAGAAAAAGAAGGACAATGGGGCCACCGGTTCTGGTGTTGGAGTTGGAGCTGGCGCTGATGCTGATGCACCTGGGATTGAGACTTCCTAAATCCGCTCTACGTTTCCATGGATATCTCTCTTATCATAGTTCGCCCGGTTGGCGCATTTATATAAATATATTTATTTGCAGAGCACGAGCAACCTTACGTATATAGGAAACATTTGCATTCAAGCTTACGGAGAATTTGCAATGATACATGCTATCATGGTACTCAGGGATTCCATCCGTTATTGTGAGTAGTTGATTGTAGTGTAGTTAAAAATCATTACCATTTTCGATGAGACTATGTTCAGGCTTCGTTCATACCTGCCTTGGATAGTTCACACGAGATACAGGAAATTACATTTCCACGCCGACATAACTAAATACACACAAGCATATATATAATAGCCGAATGGGCGGACAAACGATAAATATTATATAGATACACTGAACTTAGCTAATAACACAGGGGCATATAAGGTAATAATACAACGCCAGCTGTGTGCTGCTCCCCTCTTCCCCACCGAAGACAAGCAGGCAAGAGGGAGACAGGAGCGCCCAGGCGAAGGTTAGGATAGGTATATATGTCAGAAAAATAAAACAAAACCCAACAGTAGAAACAGGGCAAAGACCCATACACAAAAGGAAAAGGCAAAAGGAAAAATCACGGAGTAATCACAAAGGGGTATTTCGAACACTAGGGAAGTGAGATACCCGAACAAAACATAATCCACAACGCGGCTGGCTTGGAAAACATGGAAGAAAAGAAGAGATGAATGGGAAGAGAAGACGCCTTTTATAAACGAACAAACAGACCCATGATAACCGGGACCGTGGGAGTTGCGTGCCGCTGCTGGAAGTTGGGTGGTGTTCCGGGAGGACTAGAGAGACGACGACGGCAGGAGATTCCTATATATCTTAAGAGAGAGAAACCAAATTCAAACGAAAAGCGAGAAGAATTATTTGGTCAATTCCCTTCCCCTAACTTGTCCATTTCGTCACAAACGCCGAAATTGCCGCCCACAGCTCCGGCACGACTTTTGCGAGCTCGAAAAGCATCCCACCACACACAACGAAAGCGAGGAGGACTATTCATTACAGCCAAGAATATATGTCAGCAATCGTTGCCGAAATCTACCAAATATATATAATTATAAACGTACCAACCCAACCAATAGGCACGGGTGACTTAGGTTTCGGCTTCGCTTTGCCAACGAGCTCTGATTTGCCACGTTTTGCAGCTTCGAGTTTGGCGAAGCGCTCATTTGCGCGGCGTTGTTGGGGGGTTTGGGCCTGTATAGTATTATAACTACTTATTAGAATTGTTTGTAGCAACCTAGGGGCACGATGTCGCATACCATTGTGGAAGGCGAGCAGGTAGTAGGGAAAAGGGGGCCGGAGTTCTTTAAATCTGCTTCCTTGGCAATGATATTTTATTTATGTGGAAAGGATAGATAGTAGTAACTGGGCCGATCGGAGACCAAAGGGTTTAAATAGCCAATACGTTTTCTTTTTTGCGAATAGTAATATGGAAGTGGTGTGTGGAAGCGGACGGTAAATATAAATATACCACGTTGCGCCTAAGTACAGATAAGGGCCAGCTGTCCTCGTTGTACCAGTGTAAAATACTTCGATAAGGACGGAGAGGCGCGTAGAGGAGATATGAGCTGTGAGGATATACTGCGTACAACGCGTAGATTATTTGATAGATGTCGACTGCTGAGATAGTTGAATTTTATATTAGAGAAGGAGAAGAAAGTTTAGTTATATCAACGAATTTAAATGTGTTTTTCTTGTCACTTTTATTTTTATTTTTTAAATCGCAAATGTTTTTGACCTCGAAAGAAAAAAAAAGGAAAAAGGAAAAAGGAAAGCTGTTGAAATTGCCTAATCAGGAAAATTCTTGGCGATGATGTAATGATGTATTTTTTGTATTATATTACAACACCTGGTGTATTATTTCGAGTCATGTGATGCAGGCGTATTCTACCTACCTAACCTTCCGAGTAATCCGAGTAAGAAAAAGGTGAGTTAAACTCCATACTTTAGTATATACCTCCTCCTATATACCAATCTATCTACGGATTACGATACTCGATAAATAAGGGAATTATCACTTATGGCGGCAAACGGGAATACAGCTACTGGCAAAGATGAGCTCCCCGAGTCTCATCTCGCCCAGGTATGTGCCAAAATGGCCTTTTATCTGAACATCCATGAATCTATATCCCAGCTCACATCTGTGACAGGCATTCAAAGATATCGCACAGTCCGTACATCCTTCCACTCAACACATTTCAGTTGACGATACCCTTTCTTCTTCTTTCTTTTTCAAAGAATAACATTAAGAATGATAACAATAATCAGAAACCAAACTAATGCATACTTTATGGGTATACAGCGGTGAAAAAACAGCCTCAGCCCTTGAGAACCATCTCACCAGCCTTGAGGAGAAAATCGAAGCTCTCCTGGCTGCCATCGAAAATCCCGGAAGTGTAGACGGGAATGCCGCGAGTGCAACCCCCCGTCCTGAAAAGCGGACAGATAGCAAAAATAACACTAACAGCACAAACACTACCGAACTCAAATGTGATTGACATGGTCGTGTCACTCAAAAAAAAACTCGCTCCAGATGAAAAACATTACCCTCATCCTTCTCCGCAACCCCAACCTCCGTGATAATCCCGTCAATAAGCGCCGCGGGCGTAACATCAAAGGCTGGATTCCATACATCAATGCCATCCGCTGCGACGTTGATGGTCTCCATAGCGCCCAGTCCATTCCCTTCCTCGCCAACCCTCGGTCCGCGAATCCTTGTAACCTCCTGCTGGGGCCGTTCTTCAATCACGATATCCGCGCCGGTTTTCGTATTCATATCGATGGTAGTCCGCGGCGCCGCGACAAGGAACTTGACGCCATGATACTTCGCGAGAACGGCTAGGCCGTAGGTCCCAATCTTGTTGGCTGTGTCGCCGTTTGCCGCGACGCGGTCTGCCCCAACAATGATGGCGTTTACCGCCGCCCTCCCACCTTCGCTCTGGCTTTTGCGCGCGAGAAGGGCCGCGGCCATGTTATCTGTGATGAGGGTGGCAGGGATGTTGTCGTGGACGAGCTCGAAGGCGGTGAGGCGGGAGCTTGGTTGTAAGGGCGCGTTTCTGTGCAGTAGGCGCGTTCGAGGGAGCCGGTGGCGTGTATGGAGCGGATGACCCCTAGGGCTGTACCGTAACCCGCAGTAGCGAGAGAGCTGTATGATAAGATGTTAGCAATCGCATTCGAATATATTATTTCTTATATATATATCTCGCATAGAACATACCCAGTATTACAATGCGTCAACACCGCAACCTTCCCCTGCTCTGACTCTGTAGCCACGGCATTTTTGAGAACCCATTTAGCCCCAAACTCTCCAATGGCCCGATTATCCCGCACATCATCCTCCAACATCCTCTCCGCAGCCTCAATATACGCCTCCGCCACCTCCTTCCCACCAACTCCCTGACACACGCCCTACTACTAGCAATTGCCCCTAACCTCCCCGCCGCCTCTGCTAAATTTACCGCCGTCGGCCGACTACTAACCAAATACTCCAACTTCTCTCGAATAAAGACCTCAACCTCCCGGGGTTCCGTCGACAGTTGGTTATTGCTGGCTAGCATATGCAGCTCAACTGCGAGGGATAGGGCAGCGACGATGGCGATAGCCGGTGCGCCGCGGACGCGCATGTCGTGGATGGCGTGCCAGCCATCGCGGGCGGAGTGAAGGGCGTCATAGGTGGTTTGGTGCGGGAGTAGGAGTTGGTTGAGCGTGCGGAGGGAGCCGCGGGTGTAGCTTATGGCGGCAAGGGACCTTCACAGACGAACCGGGCGTTCTCGATGGCTTCCTCGGCCAGTTCGCGCCCAAGGTGCAATTGGTTTGCAGGCCTGATTTGGATTTCATGTATGTTCCGGGCCACCTCTCGCACATGCTCTTCGAAACGTTGAAGAACTCGCTGCGTGCCGTCGTGGAGACGCATGGGGCGGAGAAAGAGGCGTTCCCGGTGACGAAGGTGATTGTCGCGGAGGGGCGGGAGGATATTACAATTAAAATCTCCGATGAAGGTGGCGGCATTCCGCGGTCATCGATCCCGCTTGTGTGGACGTATATGTATACGACGGTTGATCAGACGCCAAATTTGGATCCGGATTTCAATAAAAGCGATTTTAAGGCGCCGATGGCTGGGTTCGGGTATGGGTTGCCCATTAGTCGGCTTTATGCGAGGTACTTTGGTGGGGATTTGAAGCTGATTAGTATGGAGGGGTGAGTACTTGAAATGATATTAAATATTATTCACAACCCCCCCCCCGGATGCATTTTTAGTTCTAAGTTCTAATAACAAACCAAACTAACCGATGCATCGTTTACCAAACAAATAGCTACGGCACAGACGTCTATCTACATCTAAACCGCCTGTCTTCCAGCTCTGAACCGCTCCAGTGACAATTACCGGTCATGGGGGACGGCCAACTACTCGTGAGCTCCTCGCGACACTTTTACCCGTTGCTCCCCGAGACATCTTCATCATCAACAACGATAACAACAGCAACGACACGCTCGCGAGTGGTATCCCAAGGGTTGACCCCCATGAACATAGAAGCTATCCGACGCGCACGTGCCCACCGGCACAGCATGCCCGGTCGAGGTAGTGGGAGTCGGGAGGTCTCGGAGCGGAAGCAAGTGGCGACGCCGTTAGTTTGGTTAGTGGCGAGGGGCGGGGGAAGGGGATGGGGATGGGGACGGTGTGAGTGAGGCGTGGGTTGGGTGCCCTGCTCCACTTCCTCCCTTCCCTCCCTCTCCTTCTCAGCTCCCCCCGCACCTCCGCACTTCTATACATATCCAATATAAATTGGGGGATCCTGGCACACAATGGGGACGAGAGGTGAACGAAACTCCCGTCATATCAAGTCCGATTTTTCTTTCTCCTCCTTTTTTCCTCCCTGCCACCTACCCGCCCCTCGTTTCGCAAGCGGGTGTGAGCCCAAGAAGAAAATGCTGCGCGAAAATCACGAACAAGGGTGGGTTTCCTGGGGTGTTGGTTTACTTGACCCCATACTCATCCACATCACCATCTGACTCGATCCCCCATGGTTCCTCCCTCACCTCACCGCAATACAACTAAATACACCTAACGTCTGGACCTCAACCCATTGCGGACCTCCCTCTCGTCCGCACAGAGGACGCATATATTTTTTATGTGCGGCATTGCCTCCACCCGTAGTACCAGAACCTGCCACCACAAGAGCACGCCTGCCTTCGTCCGACCCGGGATCTGATCCGATATGCAGTCAGTTCCGGCGCAGCACCACCCTTCTTCAGAAGCCATGGTCGAATAGCGGACGGATTCCCTTCCGGAGAACTTTTAGCCAAACCCTTTTATTTTCACAGATCAAGGCGGAAACCAAAACGCCCTTCCGCCGGTATTTGATAATGAACCATACATACATGCATACATATATATAAATATTTTACGTCGAACATTACATGTATGTACAGTACATACATACATACATACCCCAACCCCAATCAAATGAAGCCAGGACATACAGGTTGTCTAATATGATTAAAAGGCTTTGTGTGATATCGATGTGGACGAATCAAAATACCCCGATGAAAACGCGCCTCCCCCACCAGCTAACGAGCCGACACCCCCGCCTCCAGAGCAGGTGGTTACAGAAACTGCTGGTGTATCCATGGCTACCGAAGCAACAGCAGCACCCATTGCCCGAGACACACCTCCCCAGTCCAAATTTGCTTCTCTTGCAACCCCCGCGGTCCGTGGGATGTTAAAGGAGCTGAAAGTGGACATTCTAAACGTAACCGGAACTGGCAAAGATGGAAGAGTGATGAAGGAAGACGTCCTACGATATGTCGCGGAGCGAGACGCTGCGCCAGCCCCAGCGCAAGCAGCAGTGTCATCAGTAGATCAACCCACACAACCTGCCATGGGCATTAGCACTCCACAAACGGAAACCACCACCCCATTAACTCCAATTCAGTCCCAAATGTTCAAAACCATGACCCGATCTTTGACCATTCCTCACTTCCTCTATGCCGATGAACTCAACATCGGGTCGCTATCCTCCATCCGCAGAAAACTCGCAACACATCCTACTCAGCCTCTAAAACTATCATACCTCCCCTTCATCATCAAAGCCGTCTCTCTCTCCCTTAACACCTACCCCATTCTAAATGCCAGAGTGGACGCAACCACCAATCCTAATAAGCCTGCCTTGGTCATGCGCTCAAACCACAACATCGGTGTGGCCATGGACACTCCAACAGGGCTTCTGGTACCCAACATCAAAAACGTCCAGGCCCGCTCCATCCTCGACATCGCCGCAGAGCTCATTCGGCTTAGCGAAGTAGCACGCGCGGGCAAATTGACCCCTGCAGACCTAGGCGGTGGGACCATCACAGTGTCCAACATTGGTAATATTGGGGGTACCTACGTTGGCCCAGTCGTTTTGCCGAGCGAGGTCGCCATTCTTGGTGTTGGAAGGGCGAAGACTGTTCCTGTCTTTGACGAGGCCGGGAACGTGGTTAAAGGTGAAAAGGTGAATTTTAGCTGGAGCGCGGATCATAGAGTTATAGATGGGGCGACGATGGCGAGGATGGCGGAGAAGGTTAGGTTGTATCTGGAGGAGCCCGAGTCGATGATGTTGGCGCTCAGATAGGATGTTTGAGATATATATATATATAGACTGATTAACATGAGCGTATTCTTATATTTTCTTACGAAAGAAAGTGGGTGGCCTTTTATTTATGTATTTATTTTAACCTGCGGTTGTGCTTCACCTCCTTTAGCTTTCACTGCCCTCTGGATATACCATGGTAATGGCTTCTGTATCGCAAGGATGGGGCATGACCCTCTGCCTGACTCGAGATGGATCTACACTCTGTCCTGGAAGAACGTGCATCTACCTCCAAGTATTTCAGGTAGCGAGAGGTCATTCACCGTACAGATCGAAAGATGTATGAAAAAAATGTAACGAAAGGACGCTCATCCATCACATTGTTAGTTATTAAACTATCGCCACCGCTTGTGTATCAACCTAGTCCTTTTTGGCCAGGTAGTTACAAGTCTCACACCATTACGGAGAAGTATAGAAGAACTTATATTAGTCGCGGTCAACGAACGGGGAAGAGAAATGATAGGCCTCACTAGACACCTCTACTGAGGTACTATATATACAGTATATAATCTTGGTTTGCTGGATGGCTCTGAAATATTATGGAATGTTGGGTACCAGTTAGTTTACCTGTTTTGTTGAGAGTAAATATCTGTATGAGTTATCTATGTGTTGATTTGAAGAGATCATTTTGTAGGAAAAAAGCGCAAGGATGCGTGCGAAATTGAGAAGCACCTCAAAGTATGACATGCTACTCTAAGTGGCCTTGCTGCAGATGAGTTTATCTTCAAGTCTTTAATCAAAATACAACACATAGATAACTCATACAGATATTTACTCTCAACAAAACAGGTAAACTAACTGGTACCCAACATTCCATAATATTTCAGAGCCATCCAGCAAACCAAGATTATATACTGTATATATAGTACCTCAGTAGAGGTGTCTAGTGAGGCCTATCATTTCTCTTCCCCCGTTCGTTGACCGCGACTAATATAAGTTCTTCTATACTTCTCCGTAATGGTGTGAGACTTGTAACTACCTGGCCAAAAAGGACTAGGTTGATACACAAGCGGTGGCGATAGTTTAATAACTAACAATGTGATGGATGAGCGTCCTTTCGTTACATTTTTTTCATACATCTTTCGATCTGTACGGTGAATGACCTCTCGCTACCTGAAATACTTGGAGGTAGATGCACGTTCTTCCAGGACAGAGTGTAGATCCATCTCGAGTCAGGCAGAGGGTCATGCCCCATCCTTGCGATACAGAAGCCATTACCATGGTATATCCAGAGGGCAGTGAAAGCTAAAGGAGGTGAAGCACAACCGCAGGTTAAAATAAATACATAAATAAAAGGCCACCCACTTTCTTTCGTAAGAAAATATAAGAATACGCTCATGTTAATCAGTCTATATATATATATATCTCAAACATCCTATCTGAGCGCCAACATCATCGACTCGGGCTCCTCCAGATACAACCTAACCTTCTCCGCCATCCTCGCCATCGTCGCCCCATCTATAACTCTATGATCCGCGCTCCAGCTAAAATTCACCTTTTCACCTTTAACCACGTTCCCGGCCTCGTCAAAGACAGGAACAGTCTTCGCCCTTCCAACACCAAGAATGGCGACCTCGCTCGGCAAAACGACTGGGCCAACGTAGGTACCCCCAATATTACCAATGTTGGACACTGTGATGGTCCCACCGCCTAGGTCTGCAGGGGTCAATTTGCCCGCGCGTGCTACTTCGCTAAGCCGAATGAGCTCTGCGGCGATGTCGAGGATGGAGCGGGCCTGGACGTTTTTGATGTTGGGTACCAGAAGCCCTGTTGGAGTGTCCATGGCCACACCGATGTTGTGGTTTGAGCGCATGACCAAGGCAGGCTTATTAGGATTGGTGGTTGCGTCCACTCTGGCATTTAGAATGGGGTAGGTGTTAAGGGAGAGAGAGACGGCTTTGATGATGAAGGGGAGGTATGATAGTTTTAGAGGCTGAGTAGGATGTGTTGCGAGTTTTCTGCGGATGGAGGATAGCGACCCGATGTTGAGTTCATCGGCATAGAGGAAGTGAGGAATGGTCAAAGATCGGGTCATGGTTTTGAACATTTGGGACTGAATTGGAGTTAATGGGGTGGTGGTTTCCGTTTGTGGAGTGCTAATGCCCATGGCAGGTTGTGTGGGTTGATCTACTGATGACACTGCTGCTTGCGCTGGGGCTGGCGCAGCGTCTCGCTCCGCGACATATCGTAGGACGTCTTCCTTCATCACTCTTCCATCTTTGCCAGTTCCGGTTACGTTTAGAATGTCCACTTTCAGCTCCTTTAACATCCCACGGACCGCGGGGGTTGCAAGAGAAGCAAATTTGGACTGGGGAGGTGTGTCTCGGGCAATGGGTGCTGCTGTTGCTTCGGTAGCCATGGATACACCAGCAGTTTCTGTAACCACCTGCTCTGGAGGCGGGGGTGTCGGCTCGTTAGCTGGTGGGGGAGGCGCGTTTTCATCGGGGTATTTTGATTCGTCCACATCGATATCACACAAAGCCTTTTAATCATATTAGACAACCTGTATGTCCTGGCTTCATTTGATTGGGGTTTCCATACCATTCCTGTGGGTACTGTATCATCGGCTTGGAAATGTAATTTCTTTATGACCCCTTCATACCTCGACGTGATCTTCAAGGATTTGTTAGCACTTATCGGCTGCTAGCTGCTGGCTGTAAAGCGGCCAAACCAAGAACACGTACATCGTCGACCGCTTTGTCGGACTGATATTGGCATAATGGCTTCCATTCTTCAATCCTTGCGCCCTCCTGCACATACCATTGTATGATCTGGATCTCAGTGATTCCTATTTATGAGTTATAGGTTAGTCCATGGGTCTTTTCTTCACACCTCAAATGCAGAAGTAGGCTCATATATCAAAGGAAATTAGCGTACCTTCACCGACATCTTTTAGAAGCTGAGACCTGATTGCGCATGATGCAGGGGAAACGTGAAATCTCCGGCGGTGAGATAAGCTAGGGGTGCGAGAAATAGATGGCACAAAGCGAGCTGGGGAGCTACTTGGGAGTAAAATTTGGGCAAAAGACCCTCTGCAGCGTAGATGCATCATATCTCAGGTTGTGTATAGCAAGAAAAGAATCAATTGAGAGGACGTTGGCCTCGTCAAGCGGGAGAAGTTCTCTATACATTTGTTCGCCGACTCTTCGGCTGTGGTTGATAATGGCCGATAGTAGCCGTGCATGCCGTGGTCACGTGGACTGGCTGACTGCCGGCTAATATTACGCGGTGTGTGGTAATACGCGGTTACTAGCAGCTGCTTTTGGGTGTATTATCGCGTATTCTTTCCATTTAATACACGTCCCAGGCTTGGTAACCATCCTGCTGAGCTTTCTCCTTCAACCCGGGGGACTGCTGATACTACTACTTCTACTACTACTACTATGCATCGATGCCGTTATGTCGGTTTGCCGGTGCAAGTCCTTTACGTGGTAACCCAGATCACCGAGGTATAGAAAAATTACGAGTTCAGCGCGTATTATCTCACTTCTACGGAGTACCCGTGCCAAAAATCCGATTCTGTCAAATCATCGGCATTCCCATCATCACACGTATGGGGACAAGGGAATCTCGGGGATCTTCTTTTCTATGAACATGGCCTGGGAGATGCTGACTTCAACTGTACTAGGCATAGAGGGCTGGGACAGCCGCGACTATCGCGCTCGGGGGTTCAACGGCAGATATCTCGCAAGAAATTGAGAGGCAAACATGACTTAAAGTCAGTACGGAGTACGGAGTGGCTGGATTACCTGGCCAAGTCAACTGCGCCAATTGGAAGCAGCATAGGCTGGTAAGGAATTTGATGTTGATTCTTCATCTTTAGCTAAGGTTAAGGTAGTTGGTTAATTGAAGAAAACAATTACTAGACGCTTGAGATAGGTAGCAGGAACTCAAAGCGCCAATTTTTCCGCTTTTTGTTGAACCAAGCTTCACCATAATAATACTGTGAAGTTGTAGTGGACTTTCTTCAACTCATTGATTGAAGAGAATAGGAATCAGGATATCATGGACTGCAAATATGTTCATCAAGCTTCACCCTGTTAACATTTGGCATCTAATACGGCAAGGCCATTTCATGCAGCGTAAGGCTACTCTGTACAGAAAAGTCTATTCAGAGGAACGCATATTTCCGCCTCTAAGCTTTGTTGATAATTGTGGGTGTACTCCGTAGAGATTGTGAGATTGTTCTTTTTACCAGACCATCTCGAACAGAAGAACCTAAATGAGAACTTATTGTTATAATTTACATTCGCTCTGCTTTGTCGTAAAATAATTTGTACATGTACGTCAACGGTTAACTGTATCCTAACACTTATCACAAAAAGAGCAGGAGGGGGATCTATAACGTCCTATATTCCTGCATTCAACTGCACTTTCGGGGACACAATCCCCTCCTAGGCCCAACGCAGCGTTCGCATCGTCATCGCCAATCAAGCAAGAGCAGATTGGGCTGCTTCCCACCATTCCAAACCGCCGGCAAAAGGGACCCCGTCATCGGTTCCGATCCTGCTCCTCCCGCCAGCGGTCCAATGCATCCTCCCATTTTACAGATGCCCCTCCACACCGCTCGGTAACCAAACCCCATGTCCTCGATCGTATAATTCGTTCAACCCCCCGCTCATTCCTCAGCAACATCGCTAGAGATTCGGTCCTCGCTTCCCGCGGGAAAAATCTGGCCGAATACGGATCCAACCGCTCATCAACCACTCTTTCTCTATCCTTTGCCGATTCTCCTTGGCGCAGTAGAAGATCTGGGTCGTCTGGGTCAGGACTCGTCGCAACCCCAGCGCAATAATTTAGGATATCGGACCGACTCTGCCACGAGGGGAAGAGAACGTTATTCTGAAAAGAGCGGCATTTCTCGGGTTCTATTTGGCCTTTAATTCCATAATCTGTCTGTCGAGTAGTTGTCATCGAAGGGTTAAACCCTTTCTTTGCTGGGGTGAGGAGGGCATTTAGATTCTGCGTGATGGAGTCGTCTATTGTAGATCGCGAGACGCGGAGGAAGTCTAATCATGAGGGTAAAGGGTAAATCCAGTTAGTTTATTTATTTATTTATTTTACTTTTATGGATCTGGTTAGCTATCGGAGGCGGTAGTTACCTCTGAGTGCTCTCTCATTAAAACAAAATTGCGGAGTCAGAGTTGGCTGAGAAGGGGGCGGGGACATTTCCCTTTTGGCGGGTGGTGGTGGCTGGTCGTCTGAGGGAGAGAGCTTAGCCCAAAACCAATCCTGCATGAAACTGTTTGGAGAGCTCAATGACTCAATATGCGTTATGTGGTTGATACTAGCAATATCATCGAACTTGGGAAGTTTCATCCAAAATAGTAGTAAATACCCCCAGGAGTTTTTATATCCAAAAGTTTAACAATAAAATGATGTGATAACGTGGGAGGTGCTTCGTATTTTGTATTTCGTATTTGGATTTATTTAATAATAGGTTTGTGAAGTTATAGATAGTCGGGAACTGGTTTGTCTGCAGGCAAAAGATTTCATTCAAAAAATTGTAGCCGAATTCGCCGGAGGCCTCTGATACGTCAGGTCACATGACTGCGTGTTTCTCAGGAACGCGTCCAACGTTCGTAAAGGGAGACGCAGAATTTCGAATAAGAAGTTCAGATTCACAAGGAAAGTGCTCCAAATCCAAAAATATTCCAGCATTTCGCTGATCCGGATATCCCAGCCTGTGGATTAATTTGGCACTCTCCCGATGACTAGACCCCTGTTAGCTTCCAATTAACCATATGGCGCTATTGAACACGGCGGCTGCCTTCATGACATAAATACGATCAGAGCACCAAGCGGTCAGACCATTTCTGATATTATTCATATTATCTGGTTAACCGCGCCTTCTCAAGTCTATTCTTTCTGGATTAAGATTTACTCTGTTTTTTGTACCCTTTTAGGACGAAATTTAAGCTATTACTCGATTCGAATTCATATTTAATATATCCGGACACCTCACCTCCAGGTACACTTGAGCCTTTTGCCACACATTATTACCATCATGCCTGAGCTAGCTGAAGTGGCGCGAATTGTCGACTTCATTCGCAAGTATCTTGTGGGAAAAGCCATTACCAAAGTCCTTGTCCAAGATGACCCCATCGTATTTGGCAAAGCGGGGACGACTGCTGCAGAGTTCAAGAAACAAATGGAAGGCAAAAAGATAGTGGATTCAGGACAGCAAGGAAAATATTTCTGGATTACTATGTCATCTCCTCCTCACCCTGTAATGCATCTTGGCATGACTGGTTGGCTGAAGTTAAACAATGTGGATACACATTATTATCGATCCCCTACGACGGAGAATGGAGACATGCCATGGCCACCGAAATTCTGGAAATTTATACTCCAGGTTGATGATGCCTCGAAAACTGAGGCTGCATTTGTGGATGCACGACGTCTTGGGCGTGTACGGTTGGTCGATTGTCCTGGCGCCGATATTAGAAAACATAGCCCGCTGAAGGAGAATGGGCCCGATCCCATTTTGGACAAGGATATCTTGACCCTGGATTGGTTCAAGAAGAAATTAGCAAGCAAGCGGGTTCCTATAAAGGCATTACTGCTCGATCAGGCCAATATCAGTGGACTTGGCAATTGGATGGGGTTCGTTCGCTTCAAGTAGATTTCTTGCCTGGGAGTACTCGAGCTAACCAAAGTGTTCTACTAGAGATGAAGTATTGTACCATGCCAAAATCCACCCGGAGCAATACTCTAATACCATCCCGGAGGCCCAGGTCAAACAACTCCACACCTCAATCAACTACGTATGCTCAACGTCGGTTGATCTCCTGGGGAACTCAGAATTGTTTCCTGCCGATTGGCTGTTCAAACATCGATGGGGCAAGGGGAAGAAGAATCATTCCCAAAAGCTACCTAATGGCGACAAAATCGTTTTCATTACGGTGGGAGGCCGCACCAGTGCTGTAGTACCAGCTGTTCAGAAGAAGACAGGCCCAGTTGCGGGGGATGCAGCAGATGAGGCTACTGAGATCGATGAACCTCCGCCTAAAAAAAAGAAAGGTGTTATAGCAAAGAGGAAAAGCGGTAAAGAGGAGACTTCCGCCAATAGAGCTACGCCGAAGAAATCCAGGGCTGGACCCCGGTTAAATGATGAACAGGAGGCAAACAAGCAGGAGCAGAAACCCTCTCAAGTGGAAACAACCCCCGTTTCAAGGCACGGGAGGTCATTACGTTCGAGAAAGTGATAAAGGGGGTTCAGTTGTTATTTTTTAACTTTCCCTTTTCTTTTTCTTTTTCTTTTTTTCTTTAGTTCAATATTCATGATGAGATATATTTTTGTTTAACCGGTTTAGTCTCCGTTTCTCAAATCACCTCTATACATATATTGACAAAGCACTACTCGTCGATAAGAAGGCATCTATGTTATTTTAGGTTTATGCGCAGATAGGCCTTCGCTACAAACAAGGGTATATAAATTTAAATCTTAGACGAGCAGCCCATTTAGTCTCCGATAGAACACCCCAAAATTGCCATCCCCATCTTCGCCCTCATCCCGATCATCCATAACAGCAAAAATAACACTTTCCCACCACCCACCGGTGAATTCCCGCTCCTGAAAGACCTCTGCCCAACAATCTGCCACCTCCTCTTTCGGGTTCTCAAATGCTCCACAACCCAACGCTCCCAGCACCAACCGCCGATGCTGATTAATCGCGGCAGTGCGCAAAACCACCCTCATCTTCTCTTTCATAACTTCCCGATCATCAGGATCTTTATACACCGGCCTAATCCCCAAACCTGGAACCTCCCTCGTCCTAACTTCCGGCACACAGAGCGCTGCCACACTGACCACGCTGACCACTGGCAGCTTGTCCGGCTGTGATAAGTCAAGTAGCTTATGCTCGCCTTCATTCATATTGGCCCGAATCACCAGTACCGTCGGGGAGTAAATTGCGCCCATCTCTGGAATCGGATAATACCGCAGCTTTAGCGAAAAGATAAGGCTGCTTCGATAACAGAGCGCTTCTTCCTGAGCCAAAGCCCCGCGTTTCCAACCTCCACCTGCATTGTGTGCATTAGCCATGTTCAGGACACATACGGGCTTCTTGTCCTGGATGGTCATATACTTGGCACATTCCGTTAGGCCAATGGCTGTGTCGAAGGTGTCCGCATCGTGGATGCGGATTGCGGTAGGAGGGAAACCTGGGCAGAAGCGATGGGCGAGACGATACGGGTTTGGAGGCGCGTACAGGTATCCTTTTGGGGGGGCATGAGGTGCGGTAGCCAGAATATTTGGAAGTAAAGTAGTGGTTTCAGCGGCTATGTAGGAGAGGTTTTTGCGACGCGCCTGGATTGCACGTTTGCGCTCTAGGTTGCTTTCGTAGTTGGAATCCGTGGATGCGATGGTGCTGTATGACTCCTGCGGCTGCAATATGGACGGAGTAGGTTTTATGTCTTCCATTCGGTCTTGGGAATCATTCTGTGAAGGGCTGGGCGTTGTATCATCGTTTGAGGAGTGACGGACAAAATATGGGGCGCTGGAGCCTCCTGGGTCTCTTCTCCGCTCCGGGTGGAGGTTGAGTACGGTTTGCACCAGTTTGCGGTTCGGGGGGTCAGCCATCCCGGTCGAGAGTTGGGATAGCAAGTTGATTGAATTTAACAGGCTAGTAGCATCCCGCACTCAATATCTCCCCGTAGAGCAGAGATGTGCCTGATATTTAAATATATAGTAGCAAATACGAGTAGTAGATGTTGGGCATATGTTGATTGCGTTGGAGCCTTCCAAACGTTACTAAGCCACATGCTAAAGCGGTGAGAACGATAAGAAATTCTGCCGGCAGAAAAATAAGCTTATCTAAGCGGTGAGGCTGGACTGAGTCTAGCGCGGGGAGTATTGCCACTTTTTTGGGCCAGTCCGAGATGCCGGGTTACTAAGCAATAAAATATATTGATCTTTGAAATGCGCTCTGATTTTTTTGCCTCAACAGAGTAGATGTTATTTTTTAATTATTATATTTGACATATCTCTTTTTATTTCTTGCTGGTACATACAGCACTATAATCATTCAAATTGCCAGGGGCTTCGTATTTGGTGGGACGTCTTTACGACCACCACAGCACCATTTTTCTGGTGCTCCGCAGTTGCCATGAGCGCCATTCTCTCAGCAGATGACTTGAATGACTTCATCTCTCCAGGGGTTGCCTGCATAAAGCCCATTGAAACATTACCTCTCAAAGATGATAAAAAGTCAGAGGTATGTGTGCTGTTCACTCCCAGTTTTAGCCGCAAATGATTCAACTTTTCGCTACTTTTCTTCTGCTAACATTTTTCTTGATTGGTAATAGAATGCATACGAAGTTACCACCGAGGATAAAGTCGAACCTGAAAATCTCCCCCCAGCTCAAATTTCCTTGACAGATTGTTTGGCATGTTCAGGATGCGTGACCTCAGCCGAAGCAGTCTTGGTATCGTTGCAGTCGCACGCTGAAGTGCTTCACACCTTGGACTCATGCCCGGAATTACGACTCGACGAGCCGAAAGGGAGCGGAACTCAAATTTTAGGAGGTGATGCCAGTGCTTATGCTGCAGGCCAGCAGAGCACGGCAAACGGCGATAAGAAGATATTTATTGCAAGTGTCAGCCCACAGGTCAGAGCAAGCTTAGCCGCAACTTATGGAATATCTGAACGCAAGGCAGGGTACCTGATCGAGCAATTCCTGAGTGGGCCTCAAGGGTTAAGGGCCGGTGGCGCTCATGGCAATGGCTTTGCTGGGTGGTCGATACAAATGTTATGCGGCAGGTCTGCTTGGAACTCAGCATGAACGAAGTTATGGAGTCTTCGGGAATATCGGGAAACACCAACCCTGAGGGATTTCCGGTCCCAAAGCGACCAGTGATATCCTCCTCTTGTCCAGGATGGATATGTTACGCCGAAAAGACTCACCCCCACGTCCTACCTCACATATCCCGATTAAAATCCCCGCAAGCTCTGACAGGCACTTTGTTGAAAACTGTATTGAGCAAGACATTAAACATCCCACCCTCCCAGATTTGGCACTTAGCCATCATGCCTTGCTTTGATAAAAAGCTAGAAGCTAGCAGGCAAGAATTAACGGATACTTCGTGGCAACCGTCTGAACCATATTCCCCAGTCCGAGATGTTGACTGCGTCATCACTTCCCGTGAGCTTCTCATGCTAGCAACCTCCCGAAATATCTCGCTCAGAAACCTCCCATTACAGCCATTACCTTTGTCATCCACCCCTTTATTCCCTGATACATACCTTGCGCCTTTCTTATTTCCTAAATCCACAACATCCACTCAACCTTCCACGGCAGGCACCTCGGGCGGTTATCTTTATCACATTCTCGCCGCTTACCAACGTCGGAACCCAGGGAGCGAAATCCAAACGCATCGTGGTCGAAATTCTGACGTGATTGAATACGTCCTTACATCTCCCTCGGGCGACTCTATTATAAAAGCTGCCCGCTACTACGGATTCCGCAATATCCAAAACTTAGTCCGAAAACTAAAACCAACCCGCGTATCGCGGTTACCTGGTGCTACACCTCTGATAGGTCGCAGGGCAGGCGGTGGCCGTCCATCTGCCGCCAATAACACGTCAGCCACGGATTATACTTACATTGAAGTAATGGCGTGTCCTGGTGGGTGCACGAATGGTGGTGGTCAAATACGCATCGAGGACGTGCAGGACATAAATACCCCGAAACAAGAAGCAATCGACCCAATGCAGCCGCAGTCTACTCAAAAGTCAACCCCGCAGGAACAACGAGCCTGGCTAGCACGGGTCGATGAAGCATACTTTTCAGCCGATTCCGATTCAGACACCCCCTCCTCCATCCCCTCACGTAACGGCGAGAGTGATCACCGCCCGCTTGAAGATATATTATCCTACTGGGCCCGCAGCACTAACATTCCATTGGAGAAGCTAGTTTATACCACTTTTCGAAAGGTAGAGAGCGACGTGGGCAAGGACAAGGGTAAGACCGGGATAGGAGACACGGCGCGTGTTGCAGAGCTTGCCGGGAAGGCTGGCGGGGGCTGGTAGGCGTTAGATTATACCCGCACCTCATCTCTCTTATACATAAAAGGCAAAAGAATGAGTTTGCTGTACCAACAGGCACACAGGTCTCCTCTCCCGTTTTGGGCGTAGTTATTTTTGGTTTATGGATGTCTTAGTACGTACTATAGTATATTATTACTAGTACTACTATTCAATGAAGCTTACTACTATATAGAGAAACGCACTGTCACATTACTACTGATATATATTTTGTCTACTATTCATTTTTAATTTATCTGTTCTACAGGGTGTTGATAGTAGTATTATTTTCAATTTTCACTTTGTCACACACGCAAGGGTACTCTACCAAGTTCTAAAAGTCTGAGTTCATTAAGGCGCGCTAGTTAGCTTCCAGTGGTACTGATGGATTTAGCCATCTGATTGCTCACCATTAGCGACAACCAGGGGCATCAATGTTTAATCCAACCCCAAATTGTTAAGCTTCTGCTTGCCTACGGAGTACGCTCAAAAACAATGCAGAGAGTAGTACTATAAAAATGGCGAGAGAAAAGCAAAACTGATATTAAATCAACAGCAATCTTACTCCAACAGTAGAATTATACTATCTGGTTTACATAGAAATGCTGCACCATCCATGTAGATCCTATTTCCTCCTTTTCCTCATGATGCAATAGTTTGGGTTGCGGCTCGAACGCTGTTGAGAATGAACGGATATAATCATATGGAATACGCCTTTTTAAAGTCGCCGAAAAATGGATTCAAAATAAGAATAGTAGTAAGGAAGTTAGCGACTCTAGGGTGTTTTTTAAGTGTAAACTACGTTCGTTGGTATTAGAAATCCAGCACAGATATTAATCAGTTGTATTGCGTGAGAAAAAATTCAAATTGGCATGTACTTCTAACGCGCAGAAATGAACGAGTGAAATGCAACACGTGGCCCTTCTGGATGAGAAACATAACAGTGTTACAGTGGGTAATAAGAATAGTCAAGCAAAAAAATAGCATATCGAAGAGAATGAAAATTCTAAACATGGGGGAAACGGTGCCAGACAACCACCTTGTGGGAAACAAAACTGGCGAAATCAATATCACAGTATCACAGTACACCCCCCCCCCCCCCCCAACCCAAGATGAAGCTCTAGTTATCAGAAACTGCTGCCAACACTAAACCCAGGAAATTACACAGGGTATCCCTGTATTTGAATCTTAAGAGGCGTTTAAAAATCGTTATTCCTAGGCTCGAAGCAATTCGCAGCTGCCGCATTGGGGAATTTGGGAAGAAACCACTGGATCAACAGGAAAATCTGTGGTATGGGGAGAGAAACCAAAAAAAGGGGAAAGCGCAAATTGATGCACTCGTGGTGGTCGTACCGAAGAAGCGGCATTTTCCCTCTCCAGTTCAGTATTCAGTCGAGAGCCGCATTGACACGGCGGTGTGCACAAACAATAAGGTCGGCACCCACAATTTGGTGGCTGATTCGCATGTGCGCCAATAGCAGATTTCTGCCGGGATTCATAAACCCGGTTGCACCCTGGGGTAACTGGGGGGGAGAATGTCTTTGAGCAAGGCTTCGATAAGCTAGAAATGGTTCCAGCGTGGTGCGAGCCGCAACTTCGCGAAGATAGAGAAGAATCAAATGACTGGCGGTCCGCAAATAGTCGATAAGCTAAGTTGGATTGCCCTGCGCAATGACCAAGTTTAACTCGCTTTGGGCAGCATTCCCTGCATTGCGAATTTTGCTGTGACTCTCTACAGGAGTGGGGTTTGTCTAGCCGCGCTTTCGACTGTTGGTGGCAATGGTCAACGGAAGGTTCTGGCTTGTTTTGGCACAGATCTCCAATATTTTGCCTTGGCCTTTTTTTCGATGATGAACAGTCTGAAGCCGCGCTTGGATGGAATGTGTCGTAAAAGCTTCCAAAATCGGATGTCCCCAAAACAGGGTCCTGTGGAAGCGCATGGACTGGCATGGCAAAGTACGTACAGCTACTTCGGCTCACAGGGGTGTAATTGTTCCGGGTGTTGGTGTTGTGTTGACCTAGCACTTGTCAGTGTCAGTAGCCAAATTATTCGGTTTTTTTTTTAATTTTTAATTTTATTTGTTTTTTTAACTATTTTTATTCTTGGAAAGAGTAAACTGACTTAGTAAAACAGGGTATCAGAGTTAACTCTGTATCTCCTGGATATGTTCGGACGGAGATGACGGCCGCAGTAAGTAATTTTTATTTCTATCCCCCTTTTTTTTCCTCGTCCATGCTCTTTGGCTAAATAAATCCCTTCATTCTAGTTTTCTCACTTGACTGAAAAGTGGAAGGCCGATATCATGAATCACCGGTTGGCAGAACCTGATGATATTCGAGGAGCGTGTGTGTTTTTGGCAAGCGATGCTAGTTCATATATGACTGGGCAAGATATTTGTGTGGATGGAGGGGTCACGAAGTGGTAGTGAGCCGCCAATTGATGACATTGTTTGTACTGTACTTAGATTAGGTAAAGAATTATCATATGTGACTATGGATATTGAATAGTATTAATTATATTCTTCTAGCCTTGGGTTTTCATATGATATTAAAAAATGTTCCACTCAATGAATCATCTCAAGAGTCGCAAGGTGGTATAAGACTATTTATTTACATCTCCATACATCCTCCTCAATTAGGCAAATCGACATAGCTAGCGGTTCAATAAAACTCTATGATTCTCGCATAACCTTCTCAATAACCACAGCCGCACCCAAGACTTTCTCCTCCTCCAACTTCCTCCCGACAATCTGCAGATTAACCGGGTGTCCGGCCATCGCGTCTACATCATACAACCCCCAATTCCACGCATCAAGCTCATTACGTGGCTCATACGGTGTTGCAGGAAGCCTATCCTTTTCCTTACAGACCTCACCAACAGGGAAAGTAAGGGCCGAATAATCCAACAGGTTCCATACCTTCGTATAACCGACCCAGCGACAGCACCGATGCGGGACGGCAACATGCGGCATCGTCGGCGCAAGGAGGATATCCACCATCTGATTTGACGAGGGCGCGCGGGTCCGGTTCCACTTATCCAGATACCGCTTCTGCGCCGCCACCTTGCGCTTATTCAACTGCCAGTATTCATAGACAGAAAAGGCCTTGCCCTTGTTCACGAGGCGCTCGACGTGTGGGAGAAACGGCTCGCCTGCAGCCATGACGTCGCGGCGGACATCCTCGCCGCCGTCGACGGTGTAGAAGGTATCCATGATCTCAATACATTCTTGGTGGCCGTCTGTGTTCCAGGGGATGACTTGGTGGCCTGCTGCTCGGAGCTTGGCAGATAGCTCCTGCAAGGCGCGCTCAATTGGTGGATGGACTTTTACGACACCGTCGTCTACGATCAAGCCAATTACGAGGGGGCGGGACTGGATCTCCGTGAAAATCTCGTTGCGCCAGGGGAGGGGTGCACAGCGTGGGTCCAGGCTCCAGGGTTGGGAGTGGGCGAGATGCTGGGTGATGTATACCAAAGAGGAAAGATCGCGGGTCATGGGTCCTACGGAGGACGGGACGTGTTCTTGACCTTCTGTCGAGACGGGGACGCCATAGAAAGGTAAACGGCCACTCTAATTCGTGTTGAGTTGTTAGGACAATAGGTACTACATGATAAGAGATTATGGAAAAATGAAAACGTACACTTGGTTTGAGCCCATATAACCCTACCATGTTTTGAGGGATTCGAATACTGCCGCCGATATCTGTACCAAATCCCAAAATAGAGGCATGAAGGGCAAGCAAAACAGCCTCTGCTCCCGTCGATCCCCCTGGAGTAAATTTCGAGTTCCGTGGATGTACTGTCAAACCGAAAAGGGGGTTTTCGGTTTCACACCACTAACATTGCCTGTAAGAAGGGATCTGTTTTGGAGAACGATATGATTGAGAGTACTACTTCTATATATAAGGACGTACCATAATACTCTGGGGTAAGTTCGTCTTTGCAATAACGATTGCTCCCAGGCTCTTCAACATCTGGACTAGAACGGCATCTTCCGTCGCTGGCGAGAAGGAGCGCCCAACATATCCCAGAGTCGTATCGACCCCTTTGATGTTGAATTGGTCCTTTAACGTGACGGGAATGCCGTGCAGAGGGCCCTTGACCTTGCCCGTTTCTTTGAATGTTTTGTCAAGCTCCCGGGCTTGCTTGAGCGCCTCTTCAAACACGATTTCGCTGAGAGCATTGGTCTATACGCATATTGTTTCACCCCACTCGTTTGGAGAAATTTCCATCAGCGAAGGCAAATAAGCGTTTTAATGTGCTGGTGATAATACTAGTTATATCATCCAACAAAGTACTAACCAGTTGGTGTGCCACCGTTGCTCTATGATTTCAGGTCAGAAATGAAGTCTAGAAGAAAAAGAAGACAAAAAGAAATCGTATATATAGTATTCTACAACATAAATGTTTCACAAGAAGATACTGAGATCAGAGAAGAAAAGGTATAGCCAACCTCTTGATGTACGCGAGCGTGACATCCTCAGCAGTGAATTCTCCTCTGCTGAGGCTTTCATGCAATTGTTCAATGCTGTCGATTTCAGTGATGGCCTGAGCAGCCTGGGGTTCGATGCGGGATCTATCTGCAACATTTTCCACTCTTTCCGGCCTGAGATGAAGATCATCGACGATATAAGGCTTCAGAGCCTCGTCCCTGAGAGATCTTTTTTTGGCAACGATTTCCTGCCATTGTTTCGGAGTGGTCATTGTTGTTTGGTTGTAGGGGTAGCAGCCACCTTGCTTGAACCAGATGATAAGATGTTATTACTAATTGTTTTTGATACTAGAATTTGAGCAAATATAAAATTATATGTTTGACCTTTGTGGCCGGTCTGTACCCCGTACACTGTAGATAGGCCATGGTTTCAAGAGCTTATTTCGCACGCATACCAGTAACCGAGGCAACGAACTCGGCGCCGTTTTTTGATCATAGAGGAGAAGGAGCCGGAAATAGCACCTTAAACTGCCGTGACCCACTCATTACAAACCCGAGCAAGGATACTAGTACTATAGTACTTAGTATTCCGTACATACACTCCCCTTCGTCAAAGGTGAACGTTGTCATTACAGTTGTAACAACTTTGTATGGCTGGGGGCTGTTGGGTTTGAACCAAAAATGGGGGGAGAGGTTTCCTAGTTTAGTAATTTGCTCAAAATACATTACTCCATACTCCATATAAAATAAGGATTCCTGGCGATACGGCGGGGTAATATTACAACGGGTTAACTTCACGTCAGGTGATTGAATCAAGGTTTTTTTACCAGGCAAGGGGCTGAGGCAAATCTTAAAGCTTTTCCTGGTCTAACCTCCACTGCTAAAAACAGCTTCTTTACCCCACTATAGGCAGTCATTCGGCGAGAGTGTAACCAAGAATAGCATTGTTGGGGGGGGAGGGAATCCAGGCGCACTTCTTGGACTCCGGCGCCATCTACCAACATAGAGCAGATTAAAAGCTCTAGCGCCTTAATCCAAAAGTGAGCTGCAGCTGCAGTCTGATATAGTGTCTTGTCCTTTTTTTAGCTGGGAGCAAATTTCCAGGGAGCCCAAACTAGTAGCATGTGATATGATCGTCTCAACAGACCCAACTCCTTTTTAATTAATATATTCCAAAGGAATAGGCTGTCTCTTTTTATTATGAAAAGAGCGCGTTCACAAACTCCCCCGAAAAAGCTCACAATGGAACCCAGAGCTGGTAGCGAAGGATTCATGGACCATGACGGCCTGCAAAGCCTGCCACCAACCACAACGGTAGTTGTGGTTGGTGCAGGACCGTCAGGGTTGATGCTCGCGTATGTAGATATTATTTTTCTGAATCCTCTCCTCTACCTTTTATATTTTCCATTTGCGCTGGAATTTCCTCTTTTCCTCCTTAAGAATATTTGTTCGCGCTGACACGTGCCCAACAGATCAAACCTCACCCGATATGGAATTAAAACTACTCTTTTGGATGACAGACCAGACAAGACATCAACCGGAAAGGCCGATGGAATGCAACCAAAGACCATAGAGACGTTCAAAAAGTTCAGACTTGCAGACGACCTTCTGAGAAAAGGTGTCAAAGTTTACGATATATCTTTCTGGGTAAGCTTCGGATAGTTCGTAAACTGTACTAACTAGCATACAAGAAATTTCTAACATTCGGTTTCAGGAATCTACAGCGGACAAGCCTCTTCAGCGGACAGGTCGACAGATTCATTATCCAGACCATGTTGGGGCATCGGATCCATATATCCTGCTCGCCCATCAGGGGATGGTAGAAGATGTTCTGATCAAGGATATGGAGGACCGAGGCGTTTCTGTTTCGCGTAGTAGCCCGTTCATCGAATGTTCGAGATCAGCGGCAGACGGGAAAATTAATGTCGTCTATGAAGACCCCGCCACCAAGGCACCCCGGACGATAGAAGCAGATTATCTCATTGGATGTGATGGAGCACACTCGAAAGTCAGACCTTTTATACCTGAAGCCAAGTTGATTGGTGAAATGACCAATGCGTCATGGGGAGTATTGGATGGTATGTTAGCTAAATCTTTGATATCCGCGCTTATTTCTTTGATTTTCTAAATGATGGTGTGGTAATTAGGTGTTATCGAGACCGATTTCCCAGACCTATGGAGCAAAGTTGCTGTCCGGACACAACATGCGGGCACTATTCTTTGGATCCCCCGGGAGCGTAATATGACCCGCCTTTATGTCGAGCTAAGTTCGAAGGAGGGAGATCGGATGGACAAGTCGCTTGCCACTCCGGAATACGTCATGAGCAGAGCCAGAGAAGCGATGGCCCCATATACCCTGGAATGGAAGAGCATTGGTTGGTTCCCCAATTCCCAACTTCTAATTGGCATAAAAATGCTAACGTCAAGCAAACAGAATGGTTCGGCAATTACGTCGTCAGCCAGAGAGTTGCAAATCATTTCGCAGACGCAGAACTGCAGCTTTTCATTGCAGGAGATGTAAGTCCAATACCTTGGGGGCGGGGTCTTCATAGACGACATTAATTTTCCCGTCTGCCGCTGATCTCG
>LGUA01000859.1:0-10000 GCA_001660665.1 Emergomyces africanus | reverse complement strand
CCGTGAACCTTTTTTAGTTACAAACACACCGGCAGAATGGAAGGGTAACTCGAAGTGCACAATAGATCTCCACTGGGGAATCTAATCTACTGCGTAAATTCCAAAACCTAGTGGTTAATTGTTTTTCTTATTTTGTTGCATAAGCCCCGTTCAAAATACGATATTCCGGGGAATGGAGAAGACACGTAGTTAACTTTTACACAGAGTTGTACTTTTCCAGAAAAACAAACAAACAAGCAAATAAATAAATTAAATTAAAATAAAAATAAATAAACTCACAGTTCCCCTCCTGGTCTTACCCAGCTCATTCGAGCTTTCAGTTTCCATGGTACTACTGGTACGGGGTATAATCCCGTCTAACCAGCGGTTCGCTTTAATTCAACCCGCAGACATAACATGAAGTGATGGAAATGTATACACATCCATAGGCCAGGATAAGGCCGCCTACAGCACCTTCTTGCTCGCCCGCTTCTTCTCCGCCTCATCATTCTTAAACGGGAATCCCGACGTCCGCTTATCCGCCCCAGTCCTCCTGCTAATCCTCCCATCACTACTAGCAAACAACAAACACCAAAGTCCCACCGCAGCCAACCCGCCATACACCACCATTGCAAGTGCAAAACTCGCTTGCCCCGTCGTATAGTACCAGGCATAGGTGTAAAAAGCAGACGAGGAGTGGAATATAGAGGACATGAGAATCGTGGGGAGCGCGTAGGGTGCTTTGGGGTCGTTTTCTTCCGTTGTGATGGAGTAGGAACTTGAAGTGGATGAGGATGATATTGGTATCGAGCCTGTGAGCACGATGGTTATGGCGGCGATGGCGAGGAGGCTTAGGCCAAAGCAGCGGGCAAAGTAGATTTCGAGCACTGGGGTAGTTAAATAGCACATCAGTCATTTTGTAGTTATTCTGTTTTTTCTTTTTTTATTTTTTTTTCTAACTTGGTGGGCTTACTCGATGGTGGGCGTGCTTCATCGAGCAGAATCATGATGATCATCCTGGGCGTAGCGACCAGCGGGATGCCCTGTAGACTTAGCCATGCTGCCGAGCAGTAGGTGTAGCCGTAGAAGACCTTGTATAAAATGAAGATTCAAATTGTCAGTTTTAATTTGATCTAATTTTTTTTCGCATAGGGTTGATTTTCAATAGTAGTACTACTAGTAGCAGTACGTACATCCATCGAGAAACAAAAGCAGCTGGGGAACTTGAGTTGAATATAATAGTAGTAGTATACAAGCAGGTTAACTTTGTTAACTTAAAAAGTTATAGGCTAGAGATTCACTGGTATTTACAGTGTCTGTCTATATCCAAAACGTGAAGGGAGAATATACAAAAGCAGGGAATCAGTTTGGGGGAGGGGGGGTTTAAGTCAGAGCTCCGTCGCTGGCATGTAACTAGCGATGACATCATAGCTACAGCAGAACTGCTATTGAAACAGTTCTTCGGTACGAGGGATGTTGATCGACCAATTGAGAAAACAGCAAAAAGAAAGAAGCTATGATATTGTTAATTTTTCATTACCAAGTTCCCATTGCCATAACTTACTTAAAAACCGAACGCCAAAAAGCCGCTTTTATTTTAAGAGTACAAGGGTGGATATATATCAATCGCGTGCTTCATATAAAGAAAGTGTTCTAAGAACGAAGAGATCCCTGCACCATGGAGCCTTGGACGAAAAGAGGGTGATGGGGAAACGTTAAGAGCAAAACATGTCAAAGCAATGTAATCAATCTCAGCTCCGAAAAAAAAATCAAAAATCAAAATATCCTGTATCATCCAATATTACTCGAGCGTAGATATCTTGCAGAATTCTGCTCCTGGTTTGATGGACCTGGGCCCGTTTCTTCTAGGGCATGCTTATATCTCTCCTCAAGCCCAGCATCGCCTCTGTCATCAACATCGCCTTCACCAGGCCTCACATCCTCGTACTCATCCGAATCCTCATCATCATCCGCCTCAGAGACAGTTTCAGGCTCCCCTCTTTGCTGTCTCCCACCCTCACCCTGACGATCACCGGAACCAGAAACATTCATATCCCTAAGCAATTTCCCCAGCTCAACCTCCCTTCTCTCATCTTTCGCCTCCTCCCTCTCCTTCCTCTTCTTCTCCAACTCAGGTTTATAATCCCGCTCAAACTCTTTCCTCTTCTCTTCTACCGCCTCAAAGAACTCACCAATCCCATCGCCCGTCATAGCACTGACCCCAACCACACTCAAATGCCGGTAAAATTCTTCCAGCATCAGACTCATGCTGTTCAAAAAGGAGCCCATATATCCACTTCCCCCTCCCATACCTCCCACCCCTCCTTCAGCACCACCAAATGCACCAGCCTCTTCCTCTTCACGCAGTGCCGCCTGAAACGCTTCAAAATCGGACATCCACTCCTTAGCAAACTCGGCGTCCTTCACATCCGTTTTGTTAAAGACTAGAATCATAGGCAGCTTCGTCTTGTATAGTATACTGCACGCGTAGAGCATATTGCTCATGAATGTGCTCGTTGAGCTCGTTCGCGGGGTATCGATCACATATGCAATAACCGTGGGGAACGAAGAAGCCAACGTCTCCAGTAAAATACTCCCCGACGCGCTCCACACAAACACCTCAATCTGCCCCGGTGTATCGACGAGGATATGCTCTATGGGTCTATATGGCGTCTGGCTTGGTTTTGAAGGATCTGTTTGGGTAGTGTCGGTGTCGGACGAGGGAGGAAGCGTTCGCTTCTCCAATATCGATATTATCTGGTCGACTTTTGTAGCAAAGAGGTTCAACGAGGTGAGAATACCGCCGTTGGGACCTAGATTGTATTGCTTCATGACTTCTTTGTAGTTGATCGAGTCGCGAATGTCGATGTTGCTTTCGAACGGGACCGAGTGCACGGCTGGATCGAGGTTGAGGACGTACGGGGGCTTTTGTTTGGAGTGCAGATATGAGTTGATGCGCTGCATGAAGGTCGTCTTGCCGGATCCTGAGGATTATTAATTGTAGTTAACATACACTGAACCTGAAATAAGGGTGAGGGAGTTGTGTATTTCTAATGCGTTGAATGGGGGTCAATTCTTACCAGCCATGCCGACGCAGACGACAGCTACTGGGGGCGCCATGTTTGTCACGGTCTCTCTCCTCAGTAGTACGTTGTTGATGTTGGTAAATAGGTCCTAGAGTGGAGAGATAGCGTAATGGTATGCAATTTAATGCTGGCGAAGTAAATTTTGAACGTTAAAGTGGTTTTATTTAAGAACGGAGAGGGAGAAAGTGATTGATGCAGGCGTTTTTTTTTATTGCGGGGAGAAATTGTGCTGGGCCCAGAAAAAATAAATATTTAATGGAACAACGTCATGTTTGGAAGCTAAGGATTTAAATAACTTAAACCACTAGCCAACTTCAAGTTCTAAATACTATTATACCAAACTCCACCCGCATTGGAGCCTACCAGAGAGGGAGAAATAAGCACATATGACTTTGGAGGATTTTGAAAAAGAGCTGGCGGCAAGTCAGAAGGAAAGGGAGCGTGAGAAAAGCAGGGAAAAGCATCGAGAGAAGGATCGGGACGGAGACCGTAACCGCGACAGACACAGAACCAAAGACAAAGATAGAGATAAGGACAGGGAGAAAGATAGAGACCGAGAAAGAGACCGAGATAGCCACTCCTCCAACCACCACAGCCGCCACCACAGCCGCCGCCATCACTCCTCCCGACACAGCAGTTCCCTAAACGAAGACGAGGATAGGCACAGACACAAACGCTCCCGCCATTCCAGCAGCAACGGCGATGAAGATCGCGAGCGTTCGCATAAGCGTACATCTAGGCGCGAGGAGAGCGGGAAGAAGGGCAAAGAGCCTGACCTTACCGCATCCAATGTAGCCCTGCCACCAATTCGTAACGAGGAACCTACCAGCCTACAGCGGGATTCATGGATGGAGGCTCCCTCCGCACTGGATATAGATTACGTTCAAAGGCCTAAACCGAAACAGCAAGAGCCCCCTACCACTCGGATGCTCCAGGCCGATTTTGGGCTGAAGTTACATGAGAGGGAGCTTAATCGTCATTTACATGATATCCATGAAGAACAGGAGGAGGAGGGTGAGACCGATAAGAAAGGGATGGAGGAGCCAGTTAAACATGAGGTAGATTATACTTTTGGTGATGCTGGCTCTCAATGGCGGATGACAAAATTGAAAGCCGTATATCGGCAGGCAAAAGAAACGGGGGCAAAGCTTGAGGATGTTGCTATTGAGCGGTTTGGAGACCTGCGTTCTTTTGATGATGCAAGGGAGGAAGAAATTGAGCTGGATAGGAGACAGACATACGGCGAGGGATATGTTGGCAAGGAAAAACCTAGTGGGGAACTTTACCAAGACAGAAAACTGAAGAGCGGGTTGAGGGAGAAAGCGGACAGAGATGCCCGCGAGGAGGAGGAACCAAGTGGTCTGCAACTGCACCCAGCGCAATCCGTTGAAGCCAAGCCCACAGTTGCACAGCAGACGAAACAGCCCGATTCTACGGACCTAAATAGGCTCAAGGCGCAAATGATGAAGGCAAAGTTACGGAAGGCACCGAATGCGGCAGAACTAGAGGCAAATTATAATGCTGCAGTGGAAGCTGCGGCGAATCGCAAAGGGCCTGAGGTGGTGGTCCTTGGTGTTATGGAAAATAGACTGCTTGCCGGAGGCGAGCGACCAGAAGTCAGGCCAGTGGATAATAAGAGAGGAAAGGAGAGAGGTCAAGTGCAGGAAAATGAGGACATGTCCATTGAGGACATGGTGCGAGAGGAACGTAGGACTCGTGGCCAGGCCGGGGGGGAAGGACAGCGGTTTGCGGAGAGGATTGCTAAAGATGCAAAGTTCGATGTGCGTATTTTTATTATCATTCTCCCACGTTTCCTCCAATTAAAACTAAGTCTAACCATCTTACTCTTTACTTTCTAGAATGACCTCGAATATATGGAGGAAAATGCTGCGAAGCTGGCAAAGCGCGTACAAAAATCAGAAATCAACCTTAAAAATACAGCGATCAACGACTTTCAAAAGATGAATCGCATCCTCGATACCTGCCCACTCTGCTACCGAGAAGACACAGAAACACCTCCCCTCGCGCCTGTGGTGTCATTAGCAACCAGAGTATATCTCACTCTTCCCACAGAGCCGGAGCTCAGCGAAGGGAGCGCTTGCATCGTTCCGATCCAACATCGGAGCAACCTCCTCGAATGCGACGACGACGAATGGGAAGAGATCCGAAATTTCATGAAGAGCCTGACGCGCATGTATCATGATCAGGGACGGGATGTAATCTTCTATGAGAACGCAGCACAACCGCAACGCCACCGCCACGCCGCCATGGAAGTAATTCCTCTCCCCTATAGCCTTGGCGAGACTTCCCCGGCCTTCTTCAAGGAAGCCATCCTCGCCGCGGACGAGGAGTGGACGCAGCATAAGAAGTTGATCGACACCCTAGCTCAAGCGCGCTCCGGGATGGGGAAATTAGCGTTCCGTCGCACCATCGCGAAGGAGATGCCGTATTTTCATGTGTGGTTTGAACTGGATGGCGGGCTGGGACATATTGTAGAGGATGCCAACCGATGGCCCCGTGGAGATTTGTTTGCAAGGGAGGTTATAGGGGGCATGTTGGATCTGGAGCCGGATGTAATTAAGCGGCAAGGTCGATGGCATAAGGGAACTGATGGCAGGGTTGATGGGTTTAGGAAGCGGTGGAGGAAGTTTGATTGGACAAGGGTATTGGCGGAGGGGTGAATTGGATTGGATAATTTTTGTTGTGCCTGAACCCATTCTCTCTCTCGGCTACTTTGTTTTCTTCTTGGTCGTCGTTTGCTTTTTACTGAGCAGAGAGCGAGGTATTTCGTGTATGGTCCTTTGTGAGAGGTTAGGCATTAATTCGGGAGACCGAACTGGTCGGAGATGTGTCTTCCCCTTTTTATTACCATCATACTAGCAAACATTCTGCCTGTGATTTCAAAATTGCGTCTGGGCAAAAATATTCATCCCCTTCCATTCCTTGTCCACTGGCATTTGTGAGTAAAGATTTCAAGTTTGCCTTGTTCGGTCGAGTGTCTCCCCCGCCCGCACTATCAGGGCTGTAACCGCCCCTTTCCTTGATAGGATTTATATATATACTATTATTTCTTAAAAATGTAAACTAACTGGAACGGCGCACAGTGACGATAATTTAGATAACTCAATGATATGGACGTAATAGAACTCGCGGGTGCCAGCAAAATCCAGCCGATGGTTGATATCTTAATCGGGATATGGTCATGGTATTGTTCATCCCAATCCGCGCCTATCCTCCATACTAGTGCTAAGTATGGAGAAATACTGGATATTTACGCGATGATTTCTAGTTCCCGTCGGTCTTCCAGTCAGCCATAAATATCCATCTGCAAAACATCCTCCTTGTGATTTTGTTGGGCCGGTCTTGTTTTATAGTATTGTACTATGTACTGTACTATCATCCCAACCACCCACAGCAAGGTTATAAACTTTCGACAGCTAGATGGATTCAATAAACAGGATTAAGTTTATAAAATACCAGTACCATAACGTCGGTCCGTTCCAGTTCGGTTATAAATTCGGGACGCCCATCTACATATTATGATTGATAGCTGCCGCCGCCACTGGGCCCGCAGATCCACCACGACTTCCATAGTAGGGAGTAGTTAAGTGGGTTACTTTCCCTTTTCTTCTTTCAGAGCATCAACATATTCATTCAACGATAAGCAAATACTAATTGATATAAAGCTGGAAAGTTATTCCCAATTTCGCAATCTGTTACTATGGGTTCCCGCAGCAAACCTAAGGCGCTGCTTCTGGGCGAGTTAGACCAGTGAGTCTTTTGCTCTCCCTCTCCTGCCCACGATGCATGATTAGCGATTAGTACTATCTATCTTCGCATTTTGCACTGAATTGCGATTCTAGACATGTTCATGGTATACTTTACCTTGATCATGTCGCCGTTGATACTTATTTTTTTTTTTTCACTTGCTTGCCTCTATAAAGCGCCCATGCAGCTTGGGCAAGCCTGGCAGATATTGCGGAGCTGGTCGAAACAAAGGCCACCAATCGGGAAGAATTCATCCACGAATGCCTCAGCGGCAAATTCGACGGCACCCTCGTCACTTATCGGACCTTTGGGTCATCTAGCATCACCGGCCTCATCGATGAGGAATTGATCAATGTGCTGCCGAAGTCGTTGAGATATCTTGCGCATTGCGGTATGTTCTGAGTCTTTATTTATCCTTTCCGCCATACACGTATGGCTAACTCGGATGATATTTTCCTTCCCCTTTCTCACTCGGGGGGACACTGTATTGACCGCACCCCCCAGGAGCTGGTTATGACCAAATCGACGTTCATGCCTGCAGCGCACGTTCGCCACCGTTGCTGGTCTCGAATGTCCCAACAGCCGTCGACAATGCAACCGCAGATGTAAATATGTTCCTGATAATTGGCTCCCTGCGTAACTTCAACACGGGCATGATGGCTCTGCGAGAAGGGAAGTGGAGAGGTGAACCAGCCCCCAGGCTGGGCCATGATCCTCAAGGGAAAATCCTCGGAATCCTGGGCATGGGGGGAATTGGTCGGAATCTGAAAAAGAAAGCTGAAGCGTTCGGAATGAAGATTATCTACCATAACCGGAGAAAATTGACTGATGAACTAGCCGACGGCGCGGAGTATGTATCCTTCGATGAATTATTGGGAAGGAGTGATGTGATTAGCTTGAATTTACCATTGAATGTAGTTTATTTTTTTTTCCCTACGGACCGTACTCTCTTTGTGGGTGAATTTCAGCCATCCCTTTGGCTGCATCGCAATTCTTCCCCAACAATACTACTATACCTCTGCCAGTTTACAGCCCCCGTTTTTTTTAGTACACACGATTCTTATCTCTTTCTTTGTATTTTTCCCTTCTTGTTCATTTCTTGTTCTACAGAAAACCACCCGTCACATAATCAGCCACGCCGAATTCGCCAAGATGAAACCAGGCGTCGTCGTCGTAAACACGGCCCGCGGCGCGGTCATTGATGAAGACGCCATGGTCCAAGCGCTGGACAGCAGCAAAGTGCTCTCCGTCGGCCTAGATGTGTTCGAGGACGAGCCCAATGTGCACCCGGGCCTCTTGCGCAACCCGAATGTCATGCTTGTGCCGCATATGGGCACATACACTGTCGAGGTAAAAAAAATAAAAAAAAATTTATAATAATAATCCCGGGCCTCACCACCCACAACTTGTGACGGCGGTTACTGACCCAACTATTTACCCCCTAATATAGACCCAAACAGCCATGGAAGAATGGGCGATCGACAATGTGCGCCGGGCCATTGAGACGGGAAAGTTGAAATCTCCCGTTCCCGAGCAAGCAGATATATAGCCTATATTGTGAATTAATTTTCTTGTCCCGATATATGTATTGGCCTATCCTTATTTCTTTTTATTTTTTTATTTTTTCGGGAGCGCTCACGCCTGTTGGAGTAGTATCCATATACCCTTAGTAGAATCAAAGTAGTATACATGGCTATATATATATATGTATATATATATAGATAAAAAGGGAGGGGAAAGAACAAAAAGCAACTCCTTAGATACTCGTAGAAATCAGCTTCGTCATGCGAAAACGGGAGGAAAGACCGTTTTTATACATTACTTTCTTAATCGTATACAAACCCCTTGTTTATATATTAATAACTTGTATGTATCTAGTTAAACAACGTGAGGTCTTTGTTCCATGTATCTGTTGTTCTCGGTGCTTCATATGTACAGTACATTGATGTATGTACAGCACCCTTGTTCATTACATCTCAAATGTTTAGCTGCTTGCTTTTCTATCTTTCTACTGCCCTTTCTTTCTTTCTGAAACCTAAACTGGAAGGGGAGTTGCTTTCAAAATGTTAACAATAATGTCTTTTATTCGATAGTCAAGATTCCATCCCCCGCGTACACAGGGCAGTTGAGGCATTAAATATGTCCACTATTAAATATACCAGTACGTTCACCAATTGCCAGGCGGCCAAAAAATAAAAATAAAAATAAAAAAACAAAAAAAACATTCTTGTTTTTTTTTTTTTAAAAAAATCAAGTGATGACACTGAACGTCCGTAAAAGAAAAGTAGATAGATGGCAGCGCCGGTCCCAGCCCGGTACGGCCTTCCAAGAAAGTACCCAAGGTCATTTTGCTATGTTTCTTTTTCTTCTTCTCAGTGTCATTAATTAACCAAACCAAAAAAAAATTGTAAGTAGAAATGGATAATGTGCAGAGAACAAGGTGAGAACATGAACAAGGGGGTTGTTGGTAATGGGAAAAGATATAGACGTATATACAAGGAACAAAAAGAAATGGAAAGGGAGGAACAAAGCAAGGGGAAAAGTAAAATATAAAATATAAAAATTGAATAAAATATTAACATTTGTGTTAGCAATTGCTTGTTTGTTATACAGGGCTTACAATGATAAAAAAAAATAGTTGTAATAGTACTAAATAAATGAGATAGGCAATAGGTAGGTATTACCACCGTTTTCCTAGAACAGGGAAAATGCGAAAGAGATTAGGAGAGAACAACAAAACAAGAGAGTATAACAGAATAGCCCATTTCGTATATAATAAATGTTTTTCTTTTTTTTTTTTTATCAAGAATAGTTATGATGTCCCTTGTGAGTCCTCCCAATACTTAACAACCATACCGCACAGCCGTTTGATAACCTGATTTGTTCCCTTACCATGACTTTCATCTTCCAAGAACCTAACAGCAACATACAATTTCGCCGCCGCATCTTTCTCATCCGTGCTGGCAGTTGTCTGCTTCAGCTTCCGCGGCTGAAATTTAGCAATGTGCCGCACAATGACGATGGAATAGACGACATCGCGGTTCTCAAAAGTATCCAGCAGCCCGCGGCATGTGGTCAAGGCTACCTCTTTTTGTTTTTGTGCTTCTTGGTCGTCTTGTGAGATGGTGAGATAGCGGCCGACGGATTCCCAGAAATCGATCTCGCGG
>LGUA01000857.1:0-10005 GCA_001660665.1 Emergomyces africanus | reverse complement strand
ATCGTCATCGTCATCAACAACTTTCTTCTTAGCTTTTTAGGTAAAATGGCTCGTCAGATAAAAGAGATACAAGGCCACATGCGATTACGTGCTTCTGGGGATCGGCATGAAATCCGCCAGCAATACCTACCAGCTCTGTGGAACAAACTGGTACGACCGTTACAAGTTCATGGCAAAGACTCGGTTGAAGAAGTCATAGATTTGATGGACAGTTACTTCCTCACGCGCGACGACTGGGATTCCATCGTCGAACTCGGCCTTCATTCCATGGATCAAAAGAAACTAAACATTGATTCGCAAACAAAGGCCACCTTCACACGCCTGTATAATCAAAAGTCGCATCCTCTCTCCTTTATGAAAGCCACTAGCGTTGTTGCGCCGAAGCACGTTGCAAAGGTGAAACCTGACCTGGAGGATGCAATTGATGAGTCGGACGAAGGCGAGGAGATTTTGGGCGAAGAAGAAACCAAAGGGGACGAGAGTGACCTCGACTTGAAAAAGGATAAATATGTTAAATTGCCGAAGAAGGCCCCGCCGCGGAAGGGGAAGGCGGCTACAAAGCCACAGGCGAAAAAAGCTAAGAAGAAGTAAAGGGTTGAAGGTTTACCTTGTTTGCTATTATTTCCGAGCCAGCTTGTGAATCCCGGGCGGTCTGTCATGTTGCCAGCCATGAAGCTGGCAGGTCGGACGAAGCTAAATACTGCATGAGTGGGCATCAAACTCCATTGTTGTTGAGTTCCGTGTATCATTCGATCCACTAGGTCACCATCACTTATGCTCTGGGCAGCATTGTCGGCCAGTTCCAACAACTTGAACTTCTGCTCTCTGCCTTGGTACGCGTTTGCTGCTGAAGGCTCGTATTCAGATAATTCTCCTGTAACATTAGGTAGCTGAATTCGTGATCGTTAAAATAAAGTTCGATCTTCTCATTCAGCGTCGTTTGAGAGCTCTGAGCGAACATTTGGGCACTTAGGATTTTGCCAACAATGTCCCAGGGTTTTAGGATAATATGCTTTTCCCAGGCCTTAGACATTTGCTTGCCTTGGTCGTAATCAAGGGCCTGTTGGTCAAGTCTCGCTGTAGACAACATATTGATTACTTGTCTAATATCAGCGTGAGTACCCTGGATTAGATTGTCAAGCACCTGTGGCGGAATTTTCAATCCTTCTCGGTAACAAATAGTGGATAGCCGGGCACGGATCTGCTCTACAGTTGGGCGCCTGAATTGTAGGTCAAATGTGACTGAATCGAAGGGTTTCATTTTGGGAAGTCTCCGTTCGTTACAAATTAATATCATCGGGATTCGAGTCTTCTTAGCCACGGCAGCGAGTGCACCAACACCACCACGGTCTCCAGCCGACATCCCATCTACCTCGTCCATGATAAGAACCAGGTTCTTTTTGCCACTCTCGACTTTCTTCCCTTCTCCAGAGAAGTAACCTTGAAGGGAGGTGGTATCTAGCACCCCCCGAAGTCCAGTTTCCACAAGGCTTTTACTTCTGGTATCGCTTGCGTTGCTTTCAACAACATCATAGTTTTCGAGTTTAGCCACGAGATGTGCGGCCGTTGTTTTCCCAATACCGGGCGGGCCATGTATCATGACTGCACGGTACATACCTGTGCCATCTTTCCCTCCCTTTTTGAAATCTGCCTTTGCACTATTTTTCCAGTTTCGAAGCCAATACTGAAGCTTTTCCACAACACCTTTATTTCCGCATACCATGCTAAGTGATGTAGGGGCATATTTTGAGGTCCAAAGGCGGTCATCAACTGCGGGAGGCGCCGGTTTACTGGCACCGTTTATGGGCTTGTTTGGTGGTGCTCTGGATGTTGCAGCATTCTTCCTTTCTTCACGATCTATCTCTGCTGCCATGTCTTTGATCCTTTGCTCCTCCAGCTTTTTCTTTGCCGCGTGTTGTTCAGCAGCCTTCCCATCTCCTCCATTTGCGGGGAGCCTTCTAATCAATTCAAATAGACCCTCTTCGTTTATGGACTTGAGGCCAAACTTCCGGATAGTTTCTAGCTTTTTAGGCCCTGCGTCACTACCCAATACTACATAGCTAGTTTTCGAGCTTGGCGCGGAGGTGACTTTTCCACCATATCGTTTCACCAATGATTGGCCTTCTTCTCGTCCCAATGAATCAAGTACGCCGGTGAAAACAAACGACAGGCCAGCAAGACAATTTTCGGCACCAACAGGCAAATCCTTTGGGTCAGATGTAACAGGGTCTCTGGAACGTTGGGCGAAATTGAATTTCTTAGCCCCTTGAGCGGCTGGGGGAGAGGGTGGGCGCACCATCGGAATGCTGTCAAAAATATCCTGGATTCCTTTGTTTTCTGGAGGGTCTGTTTTCGTTGCTTTTGGTTTCTTCACTGCAGGTTTGGATGGGCTTTTCTGAGCTTGTCCACGGGCCGGCTTTTCCTTGATATCGATATAGTCATCATTTTCTTCATCCCGGCCTAGTGCCTCCGATTTACGTTTCCGCACATTTCCAGAAGAAACTTTCGTGTCTTTGGGGGCGGCACCTTTAACTCCGGTATCACGTTTGGTACTTGGAAGCGTTTTGGTTGATTTCAATTTGGGAGCTGCAGCTTTTGGTGGGTCCACTTCCATATCGTCGAAATCACTATTATTATCCTCGATATAGTCATCATCTCCACCCCTTCCCGATTTTCGATATCCAGTAGCGAAAATATCATCTGCGCCAAGATCTTCCTCGTCGTCGATGATTCGGGCAGTTTCAACAGATCCACGGGTTGGTTGCGTCTTCCGTGCTGAGGCTGGGCTGCGAACCGGAATATTTTGTTCATTCCTTTTCGATTTGGGCGTAGAATTTGTCGTGTCTTGTAGAGGATTATCCGCCTTGGAGTTTTGCGTTTCACGGGATTTATTTTCTTCTGGTTGAACTCTGTTCTTTTTGGATGATGCGAAATAAGCAGATGTCGTCGTAGGTTCGCCTTGGGGTTCTTCCGGCTTCCTAATCAAAGGGAGTTCAGTATGGAGGTAGTATGGGGATAAAAATTACGGGGACATACTGTTTTTTCTTCAACTGGGGTTTTGGTGGAGGAACTGCCTTTTGAAGGTCTTCATCTTCATCACTATCTTCCACTACCTTCCTGCTACCTATATATCATTAAAGTGGTTAGAAAGATATCGCCATTTTGATCCACTGGAGATGCTTTTCTCACGTCGTTTTCTGGAGGAGGATGCATCCTGAAGAATAAGTTTTCCGATTAGCACCGAATGTAAGACTCAAAACCCAAGTTCAGGTTTGTAGGATATATTTATTTCTCCGTGATTTACGGCCTAACAGCCAGCCATCAATGAGAAAACTAAAGACATACCTCTGGCTTTTTGGTAGGTGTTTTTGCCTTGCTTGAGCTGGTCGGTTGGCTTCCGCCAAAAAAGCTCCTAATGTCTGGCGGCATTGTGTATCTAAACCAATCACTATAATAAAACCCAAAAAGTATATACAAAACGACGGAAATATTCCCGAAATGGATCCAACCAAGCAGACGGATTTAACTATCGCAGAGGCAGAGATGTTGAGATGGAGCTTCGTTGGGCCTCCGACACGTCCTTTGCAGCCAAGGACGACGCGCCAAAACACGTGATGAAATTATACGCTTATGTAATTCAGTTCTGGTCCCTGGCCTGGTCCGTGCTCATATCCTCAAACCTCCAAATAAATTATTTCAGGGAGAGGAGAGGGGATGACGCTTCTGCCATTGAGAGGGACAACAATTATATTATACACCGGAAACATGGGCCCCCGATTAAATATTTTCCAGGGTCTTCCTTTGGCATTTTTACGCCCTGCTTGTGAGTATACTACTATCCTCCAGGAGTCCCATTCTGCAAACGCAAGAAACTCAAACTCATGCTTGGATTTTTGATAGCCGCCTCCACATTACCCGCTTCCACACGATGTTTCTCTACGACCTCTCCGTCCTCCAACTGGCTAATACCAAAACATCGCGAGAAAAGAAAATCGCAAAAGGGACGCCCTCGAATGCCAACTGGTGGCTCCTCTCGAGGAACAACCGTCATCTGGGGCGACTATGGCCTCGGATGAAAGATCATGATCGACGAGTGTCAGCGGATCAACTGAAGACCGGCTTCGAAACTATTCAGAAACGACTTAGAGGCATGAAATACAAATTCTACCCCCGAGTAGCTGCCAATATCGGGGTTTATACGAGTGGCAACGAGCAGCGTATGGGAAAGGGAAAGGGTAAATTTGATTACTGGGCCGCGAGAGTCGCGGTTAATCGAATCATTTTCGAACTGAAGGGGGATATTCATGAGAAAGTTGCGCGAGAGGCCTTTAGGTTGGCGGCGGCCAAGATGCCTGGTATGTTTTTTTGAACTACGTTATATGATTTCTGAACGCCGAGGGTTATTGAAGATAGGCTGATCAAGTTCTTCCTGATAGGGCTATATGAATTCGTGAAGAAGGGCGATCCTCCTATGGTGGGCCTTACAAAGTTACAAAACGGCGTCACGCTGGAGTCATTGAAGAGGGCACGGAGAGAAGTTCCGTTGAATTCGGGGAACAAAACACCTTCACCTCCAACTCCACCCCAGGACTCAGCTCCTGCACAATAGAATTAGTTCCTTTTTCAGAGTGGGCTTGTACATTATCGGCGTTGCAATTTTCATACATCTCGAATAGAAGATTTTTTTGTGGATGAAGACAAGTTGTTTATACACTTATTGGGCTAATGAATAGTGCAGCGTGGAAATATTACGAGAGTAAGGATAGAGACGGTCACCGGCAATTTTGGGATTCAATGTAATGGAGAATAAATAAGCTGATTTCGTATAGCTGAATTCTAGTTTTGACATGGGCATATTTATTATCTTTTACTTGAATGGGATCCGGGTCCGCCGTTTTCAGACCCAAACATAGTAACACAAACGCTAGGTACGCCATATATCAACGCCACAGAAAATAAACACAACCATTTAGAATTCAAGGCCCATCAAGTAACTGTCATATGGTTAGTGGGAGACGAAATAACTGCTGGAAACCTTGCGTTTGAATTGAAACTAACCTTTCGAGTACTCGCATAAATTTGGCAACAAATGCTTCAAGGTGGAATATAACTTTCTGTGAGATTATGTTAGCAACGTGTTCCGCAGAGTCATCGTTATCCTTTTCTCTATACGTACACTTCCTAGCTTAATTCTATGTTCGTAGAAAGCTGCCCACTTGATAACTTCAGGTTTCAATGCGTCATCGATTTTGGGTATTAATTTGAAAGTTAATGTCTGTGGAACACGTATTATTAGCATAAGATCCAATGCGATATGATGAGGGTGGCTTATTACCCTGAGAATGGTTGTTGGAGGGATGCAATGGGTTAAAAGGTCGTATAATTTCGCTCGAACCTGAAGAATCCTGGCGGGCGAGCGTTCTGCCATGATTTCATCAGCTATCAAAGAAATTAACGCCTCCCAATCAGGCGGCGGGATTGGAGTATCATCCGTCACTTTCTCACTGTTGGTAACGGAACTCGTCAGTTGGGGCTTTTACGTATCTCGAAAACTGGTGGGCATTATCAATTAGAGCTTACTTCTGCGCATATATAGCTTCTAACATGAGAAGAGCACGTCTTAGGTTTCGTCCACTTTCTTTCGCTATCCGCTTGTTAAGCCCTGGCGCCTCTGTCCAAGACTCGCGTTTCTCTGCAAGTTTCAATACTTCGCATATCTCGGCCTCGGTGGGCGCGGCGACTCTAACAAGAAGAGTTCTAGATCGAATCGGAGCGATGATATTCGCAGTGCTATTGGCAAGTAGAATAAGCCTCAGGTTTGGACTGTATTTTTCCATCGTCCTTCGTAAGGCCGCCTGCGCATCTCTTGTAAGATGATCGGCTTCGTTAATCACGACGACCTTAAATCGCTGCTTCGCAGACAAGTCAACCTGTTGTGTCTGAGCAACCTCCTTTAGTAGCTCCTGAACAACAACCCGGTCGTAATTCCCCACATCTGATGGGGTTATTTCAAGGTGGTAGATGGAGGAGACAATGTTGAATTCCAACTTTCGGTTGCTGCTCGTTTGGAAGACTCGGGCGTCGATCTTGATCTTTTCAACTCCCGAACCAAAAAGCTCCTTGAGCGTGGCAATTATTCTGGTCTTCTTTCCGGCCCCCGACGGTCCGTACACAAGAAGGTGGGGGAAATCGCCGCTTTGCGCCTGTGGATGAGTTCTATAGTCAGTTTGGAGGGGTATAAATAATATGGAGGCTGATTTGGATGCTCACAAGTGATTTTAATCGAGCAGAAAGGTCATGATGATAGGTGAGGGCATCAAGATTCCTAGGCCGGAGCCTATCGACGAGAAGCGCCATTGTCAGTGATAAATTGGTTACTCGGGATTGAAATGCGGTTTATTGTAATTTCGAAATCTGACACGCGTTTGCTGCACGCGATCTTTAATTGTTGGTCTGTGCGTTTTGCTTACTACCTACCTATGGGAGGGGCAAGGGAACCGCAATAGGGCTGGAATATCATTGATAGGTTCAAAGGGAATTTTTTTTTGAACAACTAGTACTATGGATTTTATATGGATTTTGGCGAACGAGGATTGTGAGAAGTGATCTTATTTATTTTATTCCCAGATATACCTGTTTTCCCAGAGAACGCCGTGTATCATACCCAAGATGCAGCCACTTTAAATATGCTCGCCCAAAATATATAGTAGATACTGTACAGTAGATGAGAAAATACAAAAAGTTTTTAAACATATTTCTCGGACCTCCTAGGTAGTATTTGTAAAAGTTCCCGAAGCTCATGATTGGAGATGTTTTGCAGTACCTCAATTGTCTGGTAAGGGGGAACGGTCGAGGGAAGCCCAGAGGAGTGCGAATTAGAGTCATTCAACCTCTTTTCAAGAACGATGGATGGTGTTCGGTCCACAGCTTGCCAAATGGAAAGAATTTTGGAATGCTATTCCCCAAAAGCCAATGTTCCGTCAAAACCGTAAGATAGAAGGGACGATTTTGCTCGCGTGTTAGAGTGAGAAGCCTAGGCAGGAACGGCCATGCCAGGCATCGGCTTGAGTACTCCATTTGAATCATAGCGTGCCTCTTGATGGTAATTAGCGGCTGAATCATAGAAGGAGGAGGAAAAAATCAATTTAAGGGGCATATCTGAAATATATGAATCCACCAAAGATTCAGCTTAACATACTGAAAAACGTATATGAGAGAGTAATAGTTTCAATCCCCCTCATGGCCGGGTCATTGACGAAATCCGGATCAATGAAAAAGAACACCGGCATATCCACCGATTCGCCAGCATTCAGCCTCTGTTCTTCGAAGCAGAAACATTGGATTTTGCTAAAGTACGGTGAAACCTGCGCAGGAGTCACACTGTAGGTCGCAACGCCAATGATATCGTCCGGCCCGTTGTTTGTTGCTGTGTAAAATGCCAGCGCGGTTTCTCCTGGGAGGACTTTGACTTCCCGCTGTTGGGGTGTGAATTTCCAGGGAAGGACGTCGGATACGGATCCGTTGAAGGTAATTCGTAATCTGCGCGATGAGGTCACAGGTTTGAGGCGGGAGGCGGGGTTTTCTTCAGTGCGGTGGGTTTGGACGGGCTGACCGTTCCAGCCGGTCTGCTGGCATATCTATTTATATGATATGAGCTCTCGTTAGTACATCGATAACGGCAGGGTTGAGGGGATTAAAGGTAGGGTGCAAAAGAGTACCATTTTGTACATGGGAACCGATCCATATGCGAGAGCTACGGTTCCGATAATTAAGCTGATGGTGTAGTACCTAAAACGAGGCCATTGGCATATGAATAGATAGAGACAAAAAGCGAGTGGAGAAAAAGAAAGAAAATTTTCTTACAGCGAAGATTGGTTTTTATCATAAGACATCTTACTCTGGAGTGAGGGCGACGGCATTTGCTGCTGTTTTGAAGCTGGAGCGGAGAACGCTCGTCGGGGGACATGGCATTGTTGTCGACCAACAAAGGAGGCAATCGAGAAAGGATGTGGCCCGAAGAGCCTTCGACTCCATAATGGAGCTATCCGTGGCATCATAGTAACTCGACGTCTCCGGAATCGCACAATTGGATTATTTAATTCGTCTCAGGCTGTTGCGATAGAATTGCCAGCTTCAAATGGGTGCAATGATAGGTTGCATCACGTGAGTTTCCCACTAGCGGAGTTCGGAGCGGAGCAGCTTTAACACGCCGAACAGTTTGAATTTTGTATGTATATATTCCGTAGTAGTACCACATATATCAGAGCGCAGGAGAAACAATAAATCTGATTACGGGTATAGTTTTATCACGTTTCAAACTTATCATAAACATAGTAGTACTATTCAACAAAGAGTGTTCGGTACTATGCAAAAAAGGAAGCGAGCAATGAGAACCGTGAAAACCCAAGGTCTTCGTCAAAGGACAGTGCCAGTTCCTCTTCGATTAGTTAGCAGATTATGGATTATGCAATTAAGAAACTTGTATGAACTATCGGAATGTGAACAATCCGACTAGTTCTCGTTGGTGTATAGGTGCTATATATTACAACATATATTATATTAGAAGCTCTTGCGAATAGCCTCCGAGTCTCTCCTCTAGGCATTGAAAACCTGACCTAAAACCCTTCCCAAGACGCCTCTGATCATTTCTGGTCGTTCTTGGATGCACGTTAGGATTATTGCAGTGCTGGCGGAGAATGCGGCTTGCTCTCTCCATTGATACTGTGTGGATGGGGAGGGGTTGGTCAGTAAAAGAAATGTAGATATGATATATATATGATGAGGAGTCCCAAATTTTGGTCTTCAGGGGAGGAAAAACTCTCTGTAGAGGGCGTATTTAATAAAAAGAAAAAGAAAAAAAACTTACTTTCTTATCATATCTTCGCGGTAATATCGTAGCCGCAGCTCTCGGCGCTACAAAAAGCGCAATCTCAAGCCTCTTCTTCGCACTCTCAACCAGAATACTCCAACCACACATCAAACATCCAGCGGCGACACAAAGTCCAGAGTCCCACATCATAGGCGTAACATGTTTGTGACTGAATAACTTGGGCCCCAATCTCGTTCGCGCCAGGCAAACGGAATAGTAAAAAATACTGATAAAGAAACTGAGAAATGCGGAGGAGCGGATGCCGTTTTTCATCGCGTTTATGAATACAGCTACCGATCGTGATCGCCAGCGCAGCGCAAGCTGTATGGGAAGGTACGTGGCACAGGCGAATCGGAATGCTTTGGCAAATCTCCAGATGGCGTGCTTCTCGCAACTGGGGCCGCAGCCCATGTGGACCAGCTCACAGGGAAATGGGATTGTTATCTCTGGATCTCCCCATTCTCGAGGCAAGTTATAGTCGTCGCACATGGATGGCAATGGTGGTTTATTCTGCGATGGTTTTCCATAGTTCCATTCGGCTCTTCTGGCTGAGCGGAGTGTTTCGATCAGCCGCTGGTCAACCTGGGCGGCTTCTTCGATCCACTTGCAGTAGGACGAGGGCAATTTGTCTGGAAGATAGAACCACGCCCACATAACTATGGCGGAGCTTAAAGCAAAGACACCAGCATCTGTCAATTGGGGTGCTATGGACTCTGCGTATGTCCATCTGTTTCGCGACTGTCGGTGTTTTCGCCAACGATCCCAAGCCATGCATGCAAGTGCATCGGTTGCTCTGATGAGCGCAAAAAGACTTAGGTCGAGAGTTTTCCCAGCCAGACCGGGAGGGCCTAGGACCTTTTGTCGGCTCCGTTTCGTCTTTGGAGTTACGTCGTTGATTGCAGACTCTTCCTGCCCCGGATTCGAATCATCACTTTTCGAGTTAAGAAGGGGGAAGCAAAGCCACGCAGATAAAAACGCAGCAATAAAGCGAGTAGTGCGCAGCGAACTCTGTGCTATGACTGGCCGAACTCTGCCTTTTCCGTTAATCACAGCTCTGGTGTAGAGAGGCTCAACTACTGCGGGTAAAAGGGTTGACCCTCCGACAAGCAATGCGCAAAATGCAGGAAACCTGTTCC
>LGUA01000856.1:0-10032 GCA_001660665.1 Emergomyces africanus | reverse complement strand
TTTCTCTAACACGAGGATAGAATACAATATTTACTCTCGATGGAGGTGCCGATTCTTGGATTGGATGGTGTATGGGCAATTCATCGAAATACGCCGGATTTTGTGTTGGGTGAGAGGACGGGGTCAACTGTTGTGCTTGGGGAAAAGTCGCAAGCGATGATGCATGGATACGGCATACCCCCCTCGTTTAACAAAAAATGGAAAAAGGGGGGCCAGGGAAAACAAAAGCATTGGATATACAGTATGCCAAAATTGGATTTTTATATTGGGGAAACACAAAAGAATCGAGAACGAAGAATACCACAAGTTGGTATGAGGAAAGGGAAAATCGCTAGCATCTGAGCGAAGTTAAAAAGGGAAAAAAAAGGGGACACCGAGGTCAATTGGTCAATTGAACCAGAGGGGAAACCATCCATCACCTGGATTTTCCACAATCAAACGCACCGCACCCCTCCTCCGCCCCTACTTTTCTTCCCTGGGTTATCCCTCGGGGGGCTTTGTTGTGGTTCTGGCTGCTTTTTTATGTTTTTTTCTTTCTTCTTGGCTCTCCTCTTTTTCTCTTTGGAGGGAGGAAACAGATCTATGTTGGTATTATTATTATTATTTTTTGGCCAAGTTTTTTTGTCGGAATTATAGCTAAACAAGCAAGCGGGGGTAGTTTTTAGGCTGTGTTGGATTGGAGCCGGTGGGGAGCGGGAAATGGAACGGAGCCCTTTTTTTTTCTTTTATTCTTTTTTGGTTGTTGTCTGGGGCCTTGTTCTGCCTGTTGTTCGTTGGCCGGTTGGTTGGTTGGTTGGTTTGTTGGTTGGTTAAGGCATGGCAAAATGGCAATGGCATGGATCGGGTTTTTATGATTGTCTTTTAATACTTCTTCTCTTCTCTTTTTTTGCTTTCAAATTTCAAAGGTTGGAACAAAAATGGCGGGTGGGAACCTTTGGGAGTGATGGTTGCGCGGTTTGGTGGATTTTTATTCTTTATTTTTATTCTTCTTCATTTTTCCATTTTTCCATTTATATCCTTTTATTTTATATATATCCTTTTATATTAACTACCTTCTATTTCCATTTTTCCTTCCTACCTTTACTTATCCCCGTTTCCTTTCCCTTTTTGGTCTGTTGGATTAGCTGCTCATTTTTGGACTATTTTTGATACTCATTGGGCATCTTGTATTTTTGTTTCTTCTTTCGGCCTTTTCTTTCACACTCAAGTGAGTTTATGTATGGTCTCCCTCAGTTATTCCTCTCCTGCCTTTCCCCCCGCCTTCTGTCTCCTTCTCAATTCCATACTCATTTGAGATAAATATTGCCCAAATCACCTTCATGCCGCCATTTACTGAATTTACTTCATAACTCTGCCCTTCCTGCTTTCCTACTTTCTTATTTATTTAGCTTTCCCCCACTCAATTCCAATCTGACTTAGGTTGAACGCCCCCCTCCACTCTATTTTGTTAAAAGACATGTTCTCTGTACAGAGTACATACATGCACATTAACTGTACGGAATAATCAAAAATCGGTCATCATACCTGGTCATTCCCCACCCATATATATTTCTTCAAGTATGGATAAATGGGTCCAGAAATGTGAATCATTGCCTGTGCTTCCGTGTATGGAGGCTTACATATCCGGCCAACAGGACAGTGGATATAACTACTGGCTATTCTGCAACTGGACTGCTCTGGTGGTGTATCACGGATTGACTTCTCGGAAGATTGATCAAACTAACCACCAAGGAGGGGAATATTGTGCTAAAACAAATTCCTACGTGTCGAGCTAACCCCAAAAAGTTATTAAAAGATGGATAGGAATAAGTCAAGTCCGTTCATTATATATACCAGAGACATCAAAAAGCCAGAACGAAAACCCAACGTGCAAAGGAACGTCGACAACTAACTCAAGAGAGCAGGCAGGAAAGGAAGAAAACATATAAAAAAGAAAGAAAGAAAGAAAGAAAGAAAGAAAGAGACAAGAGAAACGAAGCAAACAAAAATAAGCCCTCATGTACTCCATCCTGGAAATCCGGATCCCAGATATTGCAAACTTGCGTAAAAGTCCAAATAAAACAGCTGGTAGCTGGCAATAACCCAGTGCCTATAATCATGATATCTTCCTCCACCTACCCTTCAGCACTAGTAAATACATCTGTCTCCGTATCGGCCGTACGTTCTCGTTTCCATTCGCCACCACCCAAACTTCTGGCAATGACCGTATCATCTCCCTCTCCCTCCCCCTCCCCGTCCCCAGCTTCCGTTCCACTATCCTCCATATCTACATTATTTTCACTCTCTGCCTCACTCTGTACAACACTCAAAGCACTCTCACCATCATCCGCGCGCTCCCTCTTAATAGCCACTAAAGCCCCAGACTCCATAGACGCTACAGAAGGTGCTACAGAAACCTCCCTCGACATTCCCCTAGTTCCACGACTTCTTCCACTCTCCCGCCTGCCGCTGCTGCTGTTACTAACAGCACTGCTCACAGAAACAGCCCGGCTCGTGTCTCTCATCTTCTCATGCATCTTGGATGCGGCAGCGGCGGCGGCGACAAGTTTTAATACCGCATTCTTCGCCTTAACAAGCGCATTCCTCCCCGTCGCATCACTCGCGACGCCAGAGGAGATCGCCTGGTCTAGCAAATCCTTCACAAGTAACGGAAGCTCTCCATTATCATCGGAAGCGAACTGGACTTGGTTGTTGACGTTGTTGGAGCGCATGCTAGAGCCGAGACTTTCATGGTCATCTACGCCATCGGGCACGCGTGACCCGAGCCGGGAAGGTGCGGTTGGGGGCGCGGGTGGAGATGGAACGTGTAACTTGCCCAACATGGAGAGTAGGTGTTTCTTCTCTTCCTTCGTGGAAGCGCTTGTGGAGCCAACTCCTAGGAGGCGTTGGAGGATATCTCGCATCAGGGCTAGGTGGAGGCTGTCGCTGGGTCGGAATGGGGTGGTGTTGGGGGAGACAGAGAGCCCGGGCAGTTGCGCTTCACCACCTAATCCGACGATTCGCCGGTCATCTGTCCATTCCACGAGCATGCCTACCACATTTGCCATGAGCGATTTTACTTCCTTTTCCCCGACGCTTTCATCGATTTCTCCGTCGCTGTCCTCATCGGCTTCTAAGGAATAGAAATCATCCGCTGCAGACAAGACTGAGTGAACTACTGGCACAGCAATTTTGCGCATGTGCTGAGCGTTTGCGGGGCGGGAGTGGCAGTATACGGGGAGGAAGTACGTCAGTGCCTGTCTGAGAGCTAGGTTATCCTGCGTCCTGGGATGGAAGAATGCAAGAACGAGGGCTTGGAGGAGCGTGTCAATGGAATTCTCGTTCAACTCTTTGATCGATGACGGTACATTAGGGCCGGACGGGGATAAGGTGCCAGTAAGAAGTAATTTTGCTAGCGCGGTAACGGCTGCTGTCTGGACAATGGGCGGAGAGCTGGCCTTCAATGACTTGGCGAACACTTTGAGCAACGGCTTTTGGAAAGGGGGAGGAACGACAGAATTGCTTTCATTTGGCGATGGAACCGGCAGTAGTATTGAAGTATGAGTTGTGAGGATATCGGCAAGAATTCGTATGGCTGTCTCTTGTAGCACCTCATGACCTTTGGTGTAGCAATGTATGAACAAGCTCATGTTTTCTTCAGCGAGGGTCTAAGAAAAAGTTAGTAGTGAATCGCCATAAGTAGTATTTAGTTTACTGTTCAGTTCGACTCACCTTATCCAACAGACAACATAGGCCCAAACACTCGAGTCCACGCTCTCTGATTGGAGCCTCGTGGCTCCTTACCGCCGGGACCACCAGGTTGTTCAACATGGTCACTAGGTGCATATTATCCTGCAAATTGCCTTCAACATTTTGCAGCATACATTGAGCAATGTAGAGACACTTCATGTTGACCATAATCTCGCGAAGAACCTTGGCTTTGGCCTCCTCTTTGTTAAATGGCACTTCTTCACTGTCACCTTCATGTTCTTCATCTTCATCGTCAGGAGTCTCTGGTCGATCCCGCTTAGATTTCGCTCCGTTTTCCTCGCTTAGTTCAGACTTGGCTGAAACAAAGCTGTCTTCTGAAACGATAGTGTCATGGACTTCTGCAACAGCTTCGAGAACAACACCAGCAAAACTCGCTCTCGCCAGCGGCGTCGGGACCACAAACTGCTCGCAAAACCTCGACGACGAGCTTTGTTACTTCCTCGGGAAGGTTAGGAACTGCCAGCGTCTCCCTTAAAAGAGAAAACATCTTTCTTCTACCAACTTCATCACTATAATCAAGTGTAAGACAAATATGCAGGAGTTGTTCAACGACGAATTCGCATTCGACAGTTTCCTCTTCTGCACGCTCATCCTGGGCAGGTCGATTTAGCCTGTCTATAAGAGCAGTCGTATACTTATGGAGGTAGTAGGCCAACGCAGTCACTTCTGGAATCTTTTCATCCGCCAAATCGTCATACTTACCATCACCCTCTTCTATGCAGAAATCGTTGAAGCTTCGTGCCATGAACACCGTTTCAGGGGTGAGAGACTCCCAAAATTGCTCATTGAAGTCAACTGCTTCACGGTAGTCAGGGCGTCCTTCCCAAAAGTTCCTCATAGCCTCATGAGCAATTCCACCCTCGATACCAGAGTTCACAACATCGATCCGTTCTAGAAGCTCCATCAGCGCGGGTATACTAGGCGGGGCAGTTTTGTCTGTTGGTGGTTGGCCATCCTCCTCCGCTTCTGGTCTTCCAGCACAATCCTCAATCCAACGCTCATAAAACAATCTACCAGCCGCTTTCTTGACATTCTCATCGCGATCCCGGATACCCCATCGTAGTAATTTTTCTCTCATTGACAGCGATAGATGCCTAAAGTCACCTAGTTGAGGAAGTAAACGTGAGTACAATGCTCGTCGGGTGGGTGCATCAAGGTCTCGAGCGCGTTCGAGAAGGTAAGGTAAGGTTGTTGGAGTCAATGGAAGGTTAAGCAGCAATGTTCGTCGCACTTCAGCGCTAGTATCGTTTTGAAGGACATCCAGTAGTTTGTCCAGGAGAGCCGCCGCCCCGTCGTTTCTGCTCGAGTCGTCGTCCTCATCTTCATTTCCGGCGAGTCGCCCAAGACCCATTACAGCCTGTACGCGCACGGAGGGTTCTTTATCTCTGATTCGTTTTACTAAGCCTTGTCGGATGAGGTGATATAGCTCATCATCCACAGAGTCTAACGAATTGACAATGTGGGTCACGATCTGCGATGCACGATATCGAATAATCCTTTCTTTGGCACCTAGAAGGGGAATCATTGATGACACGATGCGGAATATTAACCTGGAAGTGGGGGTCTCTGGTAGAGATTGCGTTTCATCTGGATCTCCCTGAAGAAACAATTCAAAATCTGTATACTCTGTTAGGGCCTAGGTATCGTGAGAAACTCGTTTCAATTTTTCTAACGTACCTTTCTCCGAAGCTACTCTTAAGAAGTTCCCAGAAATTTAATGACCCGATCTCCCGCTCCTTCTGTCTTTTTCACTCCGAGGACTCGCAGCATGCATCTGGAAACCTCAATATTAAACTCCTTCTCTGCCACGCCGTCGCCATCTGTGAAGCTATCGTTTATGGATTCGTCGGGCTGCTTGCTTGCCTTCCCTTTTCCATTCTCCTGCCGTAATCCACAGCATCCTTCTTGTATTTTCCTTAGCCGCACGACAAGTTTCCTGTGGCCTGTTGCTGAGCGTTGTGCGTCTGCAAAAATCTCGACTATGCTTTTCCGGAGATGAGGGGAGGAGGTAGGCAGCGCAGGCTCCGCTGGGATAAATACAGTCGACACAGTTTTATCGGCGGGCGGGGCTGAGGACTTGCGAGCAGAGGCTGCCGACGAGGCGCGAGCAGAAACTCGAGATGGCATGCTGGGTATGGAGGCGTATCAACCCCGGTTACCTATAACCGACCAAGGGAGGGACAAGAGAGCAGGAGTGGCAGCACGTAGGTAATCTTGTAGGGGAGATGGTGGCGTGACGAACAATAGGATATCTGTATCAGCTCACGGATTGTCTCTAAGTATCGCCGTAGCCGGTATCAAGGCAGCATAGCGATCATATATCGTGGTCCGTTGCTGTTCGTGGAGCTGTTGGTTGTTGTTAATCGAAGTTGCGTCGTTGTTTACAATTTGGCGCCGAATTGCCGCTTTGGGCCAAAGGGGAGTAAACAAAACTATTTGATCGCGCTAAGATAAGGGTTGCGAATATTCACGTGACATACAACTTGTCACTGATTGATAAGGAATTATGTGCACTGCGGGAAATTTTATTCCCGCATAAAATTATCGACATAATTATTGATGCTGCTTGTAAAGGTCATATACGACTGTCCCTCTATCTCTATCTCTATTTCTCAGAACAGAAATCATCACGTATTATTGTCTGCATCATGCCTCCATTAATTAAACCTGCGATAAGATCCCAAATAAGCTCCAGGTGCAACCTTCCCCGGTGGACTGCACGTGACCAATTCGCCCTTCGATCACGCAATCCATGGATACTAACTAGTATCCGCGGGTAGCTTTGATCAATTGACACTACTCATTCTGAGAATATCAGATACCTCCGCTCATTTAAACTGCGGAATTAGACAGCATGTTCCGCAGCAGCATTAGACGCTTTGCCACTACGGCGTGCAGGTCAGCGGAGACCATTGCCCAGATTGAGTCCAAAAACGCTTATGGCATCCAAGTTTCAAAGGCTCAAGGCATCGTCAAGGGCCTGACTGGAGGTAAGGTTACCGGGCTCTTAGTAGCTAACCTTTCCACCTCGAACATATGCCCCAACTCTACTTAAAACAAATTTACTAACTTCGTGCGATAGCAATTGGAAATACACCCCTCATACGATTGAACCGGCTCTCCGCAGAAACTGGTTGCGAAGTTCTTGGCAAAGCCGAATTCCAAAATCCGGGAGGCAGCGTCAAGGATCGCGCGGCGTTATATGTTGTCAAAGATGCGGAGGAGAGAGGGCTTTTGAAACCCGGTGGTACAGTCGTGGAAGGTACAGCTGGGAATACCGGAATCGGCCTCGCTCATGTTTGCCGATCTAAAGGATACAAACTCGTCATATATATGCCCGACACGCAGTCACAGGGCAAGATCGACCTCCTACGACTCCTGGGTGCAGAGGTATACCCTGTCCCCGCCGTTGCCTTTGACAACCCACAAAACTACAACCATCAAGCTAGAAGACATGCCGAATCGCTAGACAACGCTGTCTGGACGAACCAATTCGACAACACTGCCAATCGCCGCGCACATATTGAGACTACTGGCCCGGAAATTTGGGCACAAACCGGAGGCAAAGTCGATGCTTTTACTTGCGCAACTGGCACTGGCGGTACGCTAGCTGGTGTCACCAGATATTTGAAGACAGTTAGCGATGGACGGGTAAAGAGCTTCCTGGCAGATCCGCCGGGAAGTGTGCTCTTCAGTTTCATATCAGTGGTGGGAAACTTATTGAAAGGACGGGGAGCAGTATAACCGAAGGAATTGGTCAGGGTCGTGTTACGGATAATCTACAACCAGATATTGACCTCGTAGATGGAGCCTTAAGTATAAGTGATGAAAAGAGCATTGAGATGGTCTACCGGTGCTAGATGAGGAGGGTCTCTACCTCGGTGCCAGCTCAGCTCTAAATGTCGTTGCGGCGAAGGAGGTGGCTGAGAAGTTGGGCAAGGGTCATACTGTCGTGACAATGCTATGTGATGGTGCCTATAGATATGCTGACCGTCTATTCTCAGAGAAGTGGCTGCAGAGTAAGAACCTGCGCGGAGCTATACCCAAGCATTTAGAGAAGTATATTGTATTGCCATGATGTTGATTATATATATCTATATATTTGTAAATATTACCGTTTTGGTTTAAGCTGTGAGGATATATAGAGAAGTATGAATAGGTTCAGGGTGTAAAATCAGAATTAGATCCAATTCAGTGTGTTTTTCTGTATGAATTACTGTGGATGTGTCGGATAATACCCTAACCAGGGCTCCCAGCCACCTCCTTTGTTATGGCACGTGACTCTCCACGCTGCCACCCACATATAGTTGAACCTTCTTCTAGCTAGATAGATCAATCAATCAATCATACTTGGTTCAACAGGTTATAGCCCTTCGATTCTTCCGAATTAACCTCCTCAATTCGCCTAGATCTCGCGATATATAGATCTCGTCGGTTAAAAAGACGTTAAATCCGCGTTTTTACGCCTAAAAAGACGCAAGACGCGTCTTAGAATCAGACCGAAAAATCGGCCTTCCATTCTATTCCAAACCCCCCCCCCTCGTAAATACACCCCATGTTCAGCGGGAAAACAGCTGAACAACGTGCAGCTGAAAGGGCTGAACGTAATAGAAGAGCGGCTTCGCGTGGTTTGAGCGGAGAACCATCAAATACGCCTGTTCCGGGCGGATTTGACCATAGATTTGAAACTCCTCCTCCCAACGATCCCGAACCTCAATCCCCTCCCGAGACCGCTCGAAAAGCTCCTGCACCAATGGCGGAGCCCATAGATATTCATAGAACAGCTTCTCCAGAGGTGGAGGAAGCTACAGAACAAGAAGGACCGCAGATGGCGGCCCTGTATAAGAGCCTAATTGCAGAAGGAATCCCTAGTGAAGTGGCAGTGCAACTAGTATCGGCACGTTCAGCAAAACCATCGATCCGGTCAACCTCTGATGGCTCCTCAAATCCGGTGAAGGAGTTCCGTGAGCAGCATGCGCATTTGAACCTGCGCACTGATATTAAACTCGCGGGCCACTCTAATTATGAGATGTGGAGGCGAGATCTGGAAGCAAAAGCAGCCCTAATCCAGGCCTCTCACATTCTATCCAAAAAGGAGAGGAGTCCTCCCGAGGATGCCAATATCGATGACACTCTAATTTGGCAGTATAAGGAAACAAAATTATGGGATGCAATGTGGGATTCGCTGAAAATAGATGTAAGGGAAACGATGCAGGCTAAGCTGCGTGATGCCAACAGTGGCAGCTCTCTCATGGGTAGAGTAGCGGCTCTATGGCGCCTGCTAGAGGACCACTATCAGATCCACTACGCTGACCTTCAAATGGCCCTGGTCGACAAGATTTGCAAGCTCTCTATAGATGATTATGGAGGCGATATAATCGCTTACACAAAAGTGTGGCAACACACTATTGCTGATCTGAACTCCTACGGGTGGTATTTGAACGATTTTTTCGTACGCCAACGATTTATCCTAAGCCTAGGGAAATATGCGAGCTCATACATACAACAGTTCCTCATGGGACTGCGAGAGGATAAGCCCAAAGATGTGGTTCCGGAATTCAGTGTTGATAAGCTCATAGTTCGACTCGTTCGCCAAAAGATCGTCGTAAACCCCGATGTCAAAAAGGATAAGAGTAAGGAAAAGGATAGCAAGGCCTTCAAAGCAGAGGAAAAGGAAGACACCAAGAAAAAGAAAAAATGGGAGCCAGGCGCCGCTCATAAGAGAGGCGAAAACAGAGCCCTCAAAAAGTGTTCCTACTGCGAGAAGAATGGCCATGATGAGAGTGACTGCTTCTATAAAAATCCTAGCTCTCAACCTAAATGGTGGAAGGACCTCTATAAACAGGAGGTCGAACATCTTCAAAAACGCCATCAGCAACTCGTTCCTTATACTCCCAGCGATGAAAAGAAAGATGGGGATTCTAGTATTGGATTTCAGTCCACTTCCAAGGGACTGGCCGCCATACACCGAGATTCTCTATGGTATCTTGACACAGCTGCGAGTTATCACATATCTCATGACCAGCAATTCTTTAAAAACTTGCGTGCGCCTGAATCAGGCGAGGGATCGCCTGCGGAGGGTATAGATGGGGAAATGGTATATCCAGCTGCGATTGGTAATGCCATGGTGCCACTAAATGGTGCCAATCTCAACCTCCATAACGCTCGTTATGCCCCTAAAGCCTCATGCAATCTCGTTAGCTTTGGTCAACTCCTTCACGATGGGTTTGATTACGAGCTTCTACGCCAAAAAGATCGAATGATCGGGTTCAAAATTATTGA
>LGUA01000855.1:0-10066 GCA_001660665.1 Emergomyces africanus | reverse complement strand
TTCATTCTCCATGGATGTTCACCACTTCGATTGAAGAGCCCTGAAAGCAACAACACCCTCCCCCCCCCCACCTGTCAGTTCATGGAAGAACCTTGAACGGAGTTAAATATTTAAGATGGCCAGGAGGGGCCGCGCTTCAGAACCAAAAAAGCCCCAACTTCTTGGCCCGGAGATGGCTATTTTTTTAAAAAAATAACTGCCTACGCAGTACACCTTTTCCAGGGCTCGAAAAAAGGGCTTCAACTCATAATGATGATCTCCGCCTGGCGTCACTTTGACCCTTTTTAAGGTCCATGGACGAGGGGTGGTGATGATGATAAAATCCGCAAAAATGCTCTGCCATAGAAAGAGAGGTAGCAGCTAGGTGGTGGGGTTGGGTTGAGAAACACCAATTGCCCTAGAATGTTTAGTGCTTATTATACAGCACCTTTCACTTTTCTCCCCCCTGGGTCCTGGCGGAGAAGAGTACTGTGTACTCTGTATGGAGCACGGAGTAAATTTCGGCGAATTTTCAACCGACTATGGGAGACACATCCTTGCATGGACAGCAGCAACTCGGACTTTTGAGACAGTTCTCCAAACCGAAAAGAAAGTCCCCGACCTAAATAAAATCTCCCAGAAAAAATAAGAATGTCGATTGATTCTGGAGCGAGCAATGAAGAATAGCTCTACTCCATCAAGCTCGAAGGGCGGAGCCTGACTGAGGCAAAGTCTCCCTCCTAAACTCTTGCTACTGACATTTCCCTGGCTGTTGCCCTTACCGACCATTCTACGAAGCCATCGCAAAAAAAAAGAAAAAAAGAAAAAATCCTTATGATCTCGCTGTTTTTATGGAGCAAGAGAATTCGAATTCGGATGAGAAATCACAACTTGCCTCTGCGAAAGCAGACAGTTCTGGAAGGGAGGATGGCGGAGCCCAGCAGGGCTTTATCTCAAGCCTGTCTCCATCTCCTCCCGCGGAAGACTGGTTCGCATGGTTGCAAGTTCTAGGGGCTTTTTGCTTGAATCTGAATACATGGTAAAGCTTCCCCGCAATTCTTTCTTTTGGGGGGGAGGGAGGGGTGACAATCCGGGAGTTTCCAGATACGAAGTAAAGCTGATCGACTTTGTCATTTAGGGGGCTCATGAATGCCTATGGAGTTCTCCAAGCTTTCTATGAACTTGATTTGCTGGCATCGAGATCTTCTTCGGACATATCGTGGATTGGCTCCACCCAGGCGTTTCTCATGTTCATCATTTCGATGGTCGTGGGGCCCATCGTGGACGCAGGCTATCTAAGGTCGTTGCTCGGAATAGGATCTGTACTCACCGTTATCGGGCTTTTCATGACGAGCCTCTGCCATGAGTATTGGCAAGTCTTCCTCGCTCAGGCTATTACCATGGGTCTGGGCTTTGGTTGCCTCTACGTACCCGCTCCGACTATTGTCTCGCAATACTTCCACGCCAGTACTGCGCTTGCGATGGGTGCATCTTCGGCTGGCAGCGCTCTCGGTATGTAACAGGGAAAATCTTTTTGATGAATAATTAATTACTATAGTCCATCGCTTTTCTAACCGGCGATATGATATATATATATTATATATTTATACCACATAGGCGGTGTAATATATCCGATTATTTTCACACGCCTCCAACCCCGGATAGGGTTCCCGTGGGCTACTCGAGTCCTCGGGTTTATCGTATTGGCGACACAGCTCCTCCCCTTTATACTAATGAAATCCAGAGCCAGCCCTACGACAAAGTACAGCTTGGTAGATAGAACTGCATTTAAGGATGTGCCGTACATTCTGCTCAACATTGGTCTTATTTTCGGGTTTATGGGCTTCTACATCATATTTTACTATATCGAGCTCTATGCACACCAAGAGAGCAGCGCATCGGCTGTTCTTCAATCCTATCTACTTGTCATTATCAACGCAAGCTCTTTACCTGGCCGCCTGATCCCTGGCTACTATGCCGACAAAATGGGGTCCATCAATGTACAAACGATCGTCGCTTTTATTGGCGCCCTATTGACATTTTGTCTCGTTGCCATTAAGAACTCGCCTGGGCTTGTGGTCTACTGCATCATCTACGGGTTTTCCGCTGGTGCGTTCATGGGATTACCAGCCGCCGGTGTGGTGAATCTCTCGTCAGATAGGAGCAAGATTGGTGCCAGGCTGGGAATGACGTTAGCTGTCGTGGGTTCCGGGGTCCTTGTGAGTAACCCTATTGCAGGGGCTATTCTAGGCGGGAGAGGCGGCTGGGTTGGGCTTATTGCGTGGTGCGGTGCGTTGCTCACGGCTTCCTTCATGAGCATGGCCGCGAGTAGGATTCGCAAGATCGGTTTTGGATTCAAAAAGGTGATATGATAATAATTTGATTACGGGGTTGCTCTCAGAGGTGCTTGGATAGCGCTTACAGTGGTAATCCTATTACTAGCTTAAATTCTTAGTTGCATGCAACCAAGGAAGAATATAAACGCACTACCCTGCTTCGAAGATCTATATCTTCATTGCCTCAACGATCCCATCTCCACCCTCATCGACGGGTTCCCGGAATTTAACTACCGTAAGCCCAACCTTCTCTAACAGTCCACGCCACTGTTGGCTTGTGCGCTCCATTCCGGAGTTGAAAGCCATCATTGTCATATCTAATTGCGCCTGGAACTGTGATGCTCCTTGTTCTAAAACAACCATCTCATGTAAAAGAAGTTTTGAATATCCGGGGGTCATTGCTTCTACGACTTTTTCAAGAATCTTGAGACAGTAATAATCGGACCAATCGTGTAGGATATGGTGATAGAAGTAGACCCTTGCACCTATGCAGGTGTTAGCAGACTGCAAGTATCTAGTTTATGACTTTAAGCAGTTCCAATCCCGACGAGGGAAAAAAGGGAAGGGTGAAAAGGGAATAGAGAGGGAAAATCTTGGGAAAGCAGATGGGCCTTACCCGTTATAGGCTGTTCAGTGAAAAAATCGTACGCAACCTTGTCAATGGCCGTATCTAAGTTTTCAAGTCCATCTACGACCTCCGGTAAGTCTTGCAACACTAGCCTGCCCGTATCAGGAAACTTTTTCATATACGCCAACAAGTCATGACCCTTCCCTGCTCCTACATCCACGATCAGGGCCTTGTCTTGACTTGCCCCGTCTAGAATTTCGCTCTGCACTGGATACCAATCAACCCAATATTTCCGTGCACCCATAGTGTTGCCCATGAACGTGTTGAAGTCCTTGAGCAGGGATGGCGAAGATATAATACGTTCAAAAGTGGTCTGCTTTGTGTTGAAGGCGTATTGCATAAATCCATCCTTGGGATCAATGGGACAGGAATAATTGCCTCTTTGAAGAAAGTAAGCGGGGGCACTTTGCATGGCGGGGACAATTAATTGGGAACTATACGAGTAGAGAAAAGAATAAGAATTAGAATAGTTAGCAGAAAGAAAATGAAGGTCGAGAAGAAAGCCCACGCCGGCTTCTAGAAATACGCAGGAGTGGACTAACATCATTCGATGGCCAGCCGCAATTTCCTCGGTGGCCATGGCCTGTGTGATGCGTGTCGCTTTCCATTTTCTTGAACCAACTTCTTCTACTAAGTGTACTGCTGATAGCGGTCGCAAAACACGTACTAGACGATTCAATGTCAGGGTCCCGCGGTTGACAGGAACGCTGCAACAGGTCATATATACTTATCAGCAGCTCGTCAGCCCCGGACAGCTCCGCCAACCTTGCGGAGGTAACAGGCCCTTCCTGAACGATGTGCCCAAATAGATTCAAATCCACAGCAATCCGCGCGCTGACCGCAATCATTGGCTTCCGAAGAGTGAGCGAAAAAATGTCATGAAAAGCTGTACAGAGCTGGGAAGGGGAGGAAGACCTACTGAAAATGCCAGGTCTACTGCTACATTTTCAGGCTGTTCTAGCTCCACCTTCAGTGTTTTGGCTATCTGCAAAGCTTCCCTTCTCGCCACAAGATCCCTTTCGTCAGTGAGCCTCGGAGCAAGATAGTTTAATTGGGATATGAGAGCAGCAGGCCTCTCGTTGTTATTTGTCGTAGAACCCATGCTCGGGAATGACGGCTGCAAGGCAAGGCTCTCTCTATATTGAATTGAAATGGGAAGTGGGCAAGATGATTCAAGCCCAGGGGCAAATAACGATATATGTTGTTTGTTTCCCGCATTTTCTTCATTCTCGCCCGACTTCAGTCACATATAAATAAGCCCTTCCTCAACACCGGGGAGTTAGAGTCGGACATTTTGTGGAGCCGAGAACAGCGATAATCCTAAAGTAATAATCCGTCGTATTGTTGGTGTATCAAAGCCCGTTCAGCTCGAGGCCTAGCAGGCCCCTAATCTCTATATCATGATGGGACGTCATGAGGATAGGGCCGCTAGGTTGTAACCGGATGCCAGCGCTTTAAATAACTCGTATTAGCGTCTGTATATGTATGCATAGTATTTGGCTGACAGCTTACTGCGTATGCAAGCTCCTGTTTCAAGCCAAGCAAAAATATGGCCGATCTTTTCGGCTGCGAGATCATCGCCAGACACTCTGGAGCCGACAACCTGCCCTGTAAATGGACCATTGGCCACCTCCTACTTCTTTTCCTTCTTTGTCTCGAGCTTCATTCTTTTTTATTCGTTGGTGGCATCTCGTGACATTTGCTACCCCTCCCTCTATCTTCAGAGCGCTCATACCGGAGACTGTGTGTCTGTTTTCCTGCCTCAAGATCTTCATGGGCGTACAAGTTGTAGCATCTTTGAAAGATAGTACTAGGTATGAGAAACTGACGGAGCTCCAGAAAGTTCATTCTCTGTCTCGCAGGTATGCGCTTTTCAGACCCTGCTTCCTTTTGTATTTTTAAGACCTGAATGAAACGGAATCTGTTGCGTAGGACCATTAATTAGACTTTGTACGGATCTGGAGAGAGAAGAGAAATCCATAGAGGGAAAATACGAAATAAAAGTATCCGGATGGACCAGTAGTTAAATAACCCTCCGTTTGATGATTTGCAGAACGCAGGGAGGGGAAAGAAATAACACCCAAGACAACTGCTACCACCCCATTTTTAACGGCTATGCGTTTTTAACAAGGTATTTTAGGAACTCTATTTGAATTGAAATCACGGCGAGCAGTTGGATACCGGAGACAAAGGCAAATATTGTGAGGGTTAAATAAGTAGCTTTGGCAAGCCTGAGGGACATTAAGGAAAACTCTTGGACCAGATCAGGGGGATCGCCTGGCGAAACTCCACCAGCGTCAACATAATTTATCCTTGTTCCATTTATAGATACCTATGAATAAATGCCATAATGAAATGGGAAGTAGAAAAGAAAAAAAAGTGGACCTTTTCATGAAGGGCCGTCAAATGACATGAATTCCTAACGATATTCAAAATCCTTTTTTCCCAACCAACTCCATTACTCCGGCTCACGGCTCCAGCATTAACATAAAATATTAAAACGAAAATCAAAGCACCTAAACCGTCGCTTCATCCATGCCTATATGACATATACTCATACCTTATTCCACCCCGCTCACCCCACCCGCAGCATGCCTTGCGCTTCTCCTTCTTCCCTGCCCACTACTCCCAGCAATGCCGCCCCTCCCCTTTCCCTTCCCCTTCCCCCTTCCGGTCCCCCTCCTATCACCATCGCTACTGTCCATGGCCACAGATCCAGGCAAAGCCACAGGCCCATAACCCTCATCTCCAACCCCCCTATTCCGCCATCCGCCATCGACTTCGAGAATATCCACTATAGGGAGCCGCGATTCGATTGGCAAGGGCGAGGCTGAACCCGTGCTGGACGCTGTGGTCGCGGACGTACCTGTTGTAAATGGGATATGATTATGATAATGAGTTGGGGTTGTAGTTTCGGTTGCTTTGCCTTTGCCCTTATCAGTGACAGCGCTGGTAGACGTGGTGGAAGTAGATGTAGATGTTGTAGTACGCGTGGTAGACATCTTCTTAGGTGCCATAATCTTATCTTGCAGGGCGAAGGCGTGTATGTAGTTGCCTGGCATGTTGAGGCCGACGTAATGGTGCTGGAAGCGGCGACGGGTTTCGGGGATTGTCTGTTTATTTAGTTTTAATTTATTTTTTTCTTTCCTGTTTATTATAGGGCGCATGGAATTTTGATATTTTTTTATATACCCCAAACCTCAGCTTCCTACTCTTACTTGAGCGTAGATAGCTTGCCCATGTAGGCATGTAGGGAAATGCCGCCGAAAAAAAAAAATGTTCAAAACCGGCACGATTAGAAATAATGATATATAACAGGAAAAAATACCTCATAGTTCGCCACTGCATGGTTCATTAACAGCTCCTGATCCGTCAGCACACTGAGAGACGCGTGGCGACGTTCGCGTAGGTATGACTTCAAACGCATATGGCCGACGAGCGGTGGGTGGATGGGTAGGTCCACAGAGCCAAAGAGAGTCTGTGGTTTCGCATTTTTGGTGGGGGTATTGTTTCCTCGATGGCCTGTGTTTTTGTTTATATAGTAAGTACCAACGGGGATTTATTAGCCAGTATGTGAGTAGATTCGATAAACCACTGGGGCGTATGGTCAGATAGGAAGGTGTGTGGTTTAATTATCAAATATGAGAGCTTGAGCCTTCGCTCTATTGATTTTATAAAATTTCTCAAGACACTCACCAAACCGCTCATCGGCATCAATCTCTTCAGCCTCTTCTTCGGCATTTACAATATCGGGGTCATCACTAGTAGTCTCACTACCTCTCCTCTGCACACTCCCACTCCCATTCCCAGCTTCATTCCCCCCATCAAGAACCTGCGCCCTGAGCTGCTGTTCACGCTCCTGCGCATGCGCCAATCTGATATGTGCCTCGGTATGTTCGTCTATATCGGATGCTCCTAGCAGGAGGGCGCGCGCTTCGAGGACGCGGTCGTAAGCTTCTTCGAGCATTTGGCGTGTGCGCGGGGTGAGGTGTTCTGGAAGGAGAAGGCTGGCGTGGTCGGAGGAGTCATCGTCGTCCATGGTTTCTCTTCTGCTGTTTTATGTTTGTACGCAGTCCGAGATTAGGGTTCTCAGCAGTATATAGGAATGGGTATGTAGGTGGGACGCAGGTCGTCCCAAATGGCGCTTAAGGAGGGAGGAATTGGAATTCGCTGAGCTTCTCAGGAGGGAGCCTATATCTTATTTATATCATCATTAGCACCAATTTAGCCAACCACTCGAATAAACCAAGACAGATATACTTCGTTATGGCAGATATATAAAACCAAACCGAAGAAGCATTTCTATAACCCAAAATATACTGGGGGGTAGTAGTATGATGGACGGTGAAAATGCTAAAATGTATACCCACCTCCAAGTCCCCCCAACCCCTCCAACCTTCGCCCTTCTTCTTCAGCTTTATTTTACCAGCTCAGCCCAAAAACCCCTCTATTTATCAAAACAACACACCCTCCAAAGCTTAGAATTAATTTAATATCCTCAAGTATCGTCGCCCTCCCGAACACCAGGTACCCGGGAAGAAGCTTCTCTAGCGCGGGGGGGTAGGGCTAAACACGCCACATTTGCTCTTTTCTTTTTTAACTTCACTATATAGGAAGGGTCAACAAGAAAAAATATACCAAAATCCACAAATCAATAAATGATATCCGCGCGTTAGGTACGGGGTAAACCCGTGATGTGGATGGGGACAAGGCGTAGAAACGTGGTGAGGGCGTTGATGGGTTTATATATATAGTATATGTACGGAGTAGAGAGAAGTTTGATGAAGTTCCCGGGGCTAGTAAACACGATGCTCTAGGGCGGCGATGTCATCATAGGCCCTCACGCCCTCACCCTGAATTGTTGAAAGGAGTGGAAGAATGTACTGTACTGTACAATTTAACAATGATACAATATCACTGTAAGGGAAGAATAAAAATAACATAAAAATTTTTCTTTTTTTTTCAAATAAAACAACAATTGCCTAAATGTTCATCCGGCACCTAAATAGACGGGGGGGAAAAAAAGCTGCTGCCAAAAAGCCAGCAAAATACTCAGTAAACATAACCTGCCCCATACTGGATGGAGGAACTTAAAAACCAGTTCATCTGATCCGACCCAGTCAACAATTCTGGCTGATAATAGACAATAATCTGATAATCCGACGCCTGTGTCGCCTAATGCATCATGCTACTAATCGTACAAGTTATGTATGTGTGTGTTCTTCCCCCTCCCCCTCCCCCTCCCCCCATACCCCTATGATATACAAGAAAGAAAAGTCTGCCAAACAAAATAAGAAATGAAAAAGAAATGAAAAGAAGGTCGTAAAATGTACACGAAGACACGAAGAAAAAAAACTAAATAAGGAGAAGAAAAGAAAAGAAAAAAGCCATAATCTTGACAAGATAAGTTCCGAGAGGGAAAAAAAAACTGCCCCCAGGGCTTTGTATGGGCGGGAGGGATTGTATGTGATGCACAATGAAAATTCGGGTTGCGTTTTCTTTCATCAATATCGTATCAATGCAACAGAGTCGACTCAAATCGTTCCTTTTTCGGTCGTGGTGTCATATTACCGACATCCGTTCATGAACGAGTTCTTCGGCCATGGATAGCCTGCTTCACTCCTATCAAAACAAGAAAGTACCAGTCAGTCAACCGAAAAACATAACAGAAAAAGAAAAAAAAAGAGAAAAAGAGGTTCAATATATAAACCTACCATGTCGTCAAATTCACATTATCATAAACATTCTGATGATTACGAATATACTCGGTCGTCTCCCACCCAGGAGGATCACACGTCACGCTCACCGCCTCGGGGTCCTGGTATATCCTGACATAATCAAACCGCATCGTCGCCGGTATCACCGTCGCCAGCCCGCTATGATTCAGCTCCGCAAAGGAGGTGGATATGCCAAAGTTCATGACCAGCGCCATGGGCTCGAGGGGTATGACGCGCTGGCCAATGTTGCCGTTGGGGCCGATGGCGCGTGCGTCCAGTTTCCAGGTCTTGTCAGAGCCGACGAACCAGATGATGTCACCCTTGGCGCCGGGTTTGTATTCGAAGGCGTAGACTTGGTAGGCGGCGCCGTCGTACCAGTTGTTGTTTATGGTTGTCAGGGCTGAAAGTGCTTGTTGGTATGGGCCGCCTCGGTAGCTATTTATGGAGGTGATACTGGGATCGTAGATTTCAGAGAATTCTGGAGCGATGTTGTTAGTCCCAATATATATATATATTTGTTACGGCGGTAGGGCATACCATAATTAGGCATATACAACACATCAAACGGCGCAATTTGCACACTCTGCGACACGTCCCCCACAGCCGACGGCACTTTGGGATCCAGATTATGCACACTTGCCTCAATGACATCGATCTCAGGGGCACTCCGTGATTTTCCCGGAGTCGGGTGATCCTCTCCCTTGCACGTGCAAGCGGGAAGACGCATGCCAGGTAAGAAACTAATGCCATCCGTCGAGCTCTGGTTGGGTGTGATGCCCGCGTCACAGATATTGTCGTAGCTATACGGCCACATCCCTTCAGTGGAGGCAGCGTAGCCTGGCCGGCCGAGATTACCCATGGACCAGAACCCGGGCCAAAATCCTGATATATCACCCTTCCGGGAAGTGATATACTGGCCTCCAAGCGCCCGCCGGTAAAACATAGTTTGTTCCAGGATTGGACCATCCCCGATCGATAATTCAGCCCGTGGTTTGGGAAGGCATCAAAGCGGATCTCGAGTTTACCATCTTTTGTTGTTACGGCGTCCGGGTCGTACCACTAGTAGATATGGGCCTAAGCACACAAGAAAATATTGTCGACACGAAAGGGGACTGTTTACGCACCTCCAGATTCTGTGTCACGCCATACCAAATATCAACAGCCTGAAAGAAAGGATCGTCCCCCTCATAAAACGTTCGTCCATCCTTGTTAAATTCATCGGAGAACTAGCACGGATGACAGTTAGTCTCTTGGCGTATGCACCAACCAAGCCGCCTTTTTTTAAGGCTAGTACGAGATTGTATTTTTTTGGAGTTTCCTACCACCAACTTCCACTTTTTCCCATTTGCAGCTCTAATCGTCTTCGCGGACTCCGGGGTATCCGGGTCTATAAGGGAGGTTCGAAT
>LGUA01000854.1:0-10072 GCA_001660665.1 Emergomyces africanus | reverse complement strand
AGATTAGGCCTCCGTGCCACCACATCAAACAATCAATCAACTCACTATAATCAAATCAGCCATAGAGCTCACTGTGTATTGTCTTTTCGCTACCACAAACAATATAAATGAAATATTCAACTCAGAACTTAATAATTAATTCAAAGAATATCAAGAATTCTTAAGCTATGTAACATCTGAATTCTTCAATAAAGTCTTGATATTATTCTCATTTTCATTCTCATTCTCATTTATTATCACATTTATATTCTCATTCTTATCTGCAGGTGATTTGAAAAGACTTAGACAGATAGTAGAGATTTTCAGTCAGCTTATAGAGATATTCACACGAGAGCTAGTTGTATGAGTTGTAGAGAATTTCACAGCTTTAGAACAACAAGCATTGACAGATATATTGAATATAGACACAATATTTAATGAAAATATGCATTATAGTATATATTTAATGAGTTATGATTACTATTTAATGAGTGGAATATTCAATGATTTTGTGGATATTTTGGCTATTTTGGTGGTGTTTTGATGTTGTTTTTCTACGCGTTTCTGGGAACATCCATGTTTCGCAACCAATCTGTTCGGCACAATAAATACATGCTGACTCATCCATTTTCATTCTCCCCGCGCGTTGTGTCTGTGTTTTGACTACTACCAAGTACTTCAGGCGGACAGCTAATCACGCAGTCAACTGTCTACTAGCTATGAAAGGACCATTATACCCCAAAGAATGAATGGAGTTGGCTCTGGGCAATGTGTCGGTTCGAATTGTTGGGCTGTATACTGTTGTTACGCCGCCGGACTGGCAGGAGTGAGGAGGATCGCTCTGCTAGGTTGAATTGAAATCCGCTCTAAGAGCTGCGCAAATTCGCAAAGAAACTAATATTCTAAAAACTTTCTAGTCATTTCCAATCGTCAACATGCTCCATGAGATACTCATCGCCTTGTCGGGTCATCACTCTCCCCTGTTTGACCAAGAAGAATGTGGTGGCTCTGCCAAAGACGGTGTCCCGCTCCTCTCACCCGCCGAGCACGCCCTCCTCCAACCAATAGCGGAGCTATGTCGAATGCATACATTGCTACGCAAACACACGCTTCGAATTGCCTCGTCTCATCCTTCAACGATATGTCGGGCTGTGTCGACCAATATCTCCTCTGAGCAATTGGGAAAATTTCAGAAACACGTCTTGGAGGTCGAGACAGCGTCCTGGCTAATGATGCTCGATATGTTGGTGGCCGTGGGATTGTACCGTTGTCAACGATTCGCTCGGAATTTTTGCCTTGGGTGGGGAGGTTACAGTGGCTATGGCAGATCACACGGTTCATGTCTCCGATCGTGGGCGAGGAGCAAAGTATATGCACCGGAGCGAGTTTACTTGATCGCCTCCGAAAGGAGTCGCACACCGGATACTTGGATCTAGAAGAGATGGCGCTTCAACTGATAAGTGCCGGAGAAACGGCCTTCATGCGCCAACTCTCAATGTTCGTTTTGTATGGCCAATTGCCCTCATTTGGTCGCGAAGATTTTTTTATCCAGGAGGGTCCGTCGACAGGTTACGAGAAACAAAAGAATGCCACCGATTTCACAATTCGATCGGAGCTAATGCCAAACTTCGTGTCTTCGTCCACTGCCAACTCAATCTTATTCATCGGTAAATCTTTGAATCACATACGAGCGCAGGGCAAATTCTCTGCCGGAGATGAATCAATGGCTTCGTTATCCAAACTGACGCTGCATGGGGAATATCTCGATCACCTCTCGGCTCTTTCTTCACCAATTTCTCCTCTCGGCATTAGTGGCGCAATATCCAAGATACGGACTTCCTTGTCGCAAACCGCCTTGTCGCAACTTCTCCCATTACCAAAAATCGTAGAAATTCTTTCCTTGTTACATGACTTCCTCCTGTTAGGACGTGGCGAATTCGCTATGGGTCTAGTTACATTCGCTGATGATATTTCCAAAGGGAGACATCGAAGGGCCAACCCGCTAACATCGGGTAATAAAGGCAGCACCAATCTGCTAGATAGTCTCACAGTTAAAGAGGGAGAAGTGACCGCAGTTTTATCTCAAACTTGGTCGGAGCTGTATTCACTACAGAATGAGGAAGACCCTGTGGACGATGAACTTGACCTAGCCAGAGAAATTCTACATCTTTCCATCAAAGACAAGGCCAGTAACAGACAAACTTCTGCAAGGGAGGCGGCCGTTAGTAACCCAATGATAGACGTATCTGATGTGCCTTTCGATGATGTGCTGTTTGGAACGCCCATAACGTTGTCGCTCGATGTGCAACCACCGCTTGACCTCTTTCTATCTCAGGCTGACATGGGACTATACTCGAAGGTCCACTCTTACCTGCTTGCTATCCGTCGAGGACAAATTCACATAAGTAATCTATGGAAATTGTCATCCCTTCGAAGAACTCACCCAGCACCTCCATTAGCCAACAAACGTGGAGGTCAGGCAAAATGCCAATCAAATCGGGAACGCGCTCTTACGCGAGCTGTTGCTCTTAGACCCGTCTGGATCACAGCGAGCAGAGCACTCTTTGTATTGTCAGAGCTTATAAACTATATGCACGGCGAGGTCATTTCGAACTCATGGCAACACCTGAAGCAATGGCTAGATGAAGTTCGACCAGACTCATCGCGTGGTTCACGACCCGGAACAGCTTTTTCATCAGCCTCCCAGCCCGAAAATGCGACTGCAGCCTTCCATTTAAGTAGCCAGGGAGATGCCCAACCGCCGAAAGAAAATAATCCCCTACAACATGACCCGGAAACAATCACAGCAGCCCACCGCGCACACCTCGTATCTATCATCCAATCCCTATTCTTGACAGATATACCCTTTACCCGAACGCTGCGCACCCTTTTAGCAACCATCGATCATCTCATCGCCATGATTATCCGTCTCGAAACTGTACAACAGAATCTGGACCTGGAAACCGACGAGGGTGTCGTAGATTCTCTCGCCGACTACGCTGCGGAAGACAAGAGAATCATGCATGACCTACACTTCGCGAGGGTTGAGGTCGACAGGGGCGTTGCAGACCTCATTTCGCGACTGCGTGATATTGACGACAATCGACTCGGGGATGGTAAACGGCCATTTGACCTGGGGCACACTGTAGGCAATATGAATGGCGATGGAACCGTGTTTGGCGAGGGTGCGAGCGCATACGTACCCTGGAAACCTGCCGGGGTGGACCAATTGTTGATGAAATTGGACTTTTTCAGTTCAAACCGCAAATACGACGTCGGCGGGTTGGAGCTCGGAGCAACGTTAACTTGAGCTAACTTGAGCCTCATCGCTGGAGACCTGTTATTTTTTATTTATTTTTTCCCTTTACCCCTTAATTTTCCTATGTTGTTTTTATTCTCATGTCTTCTACGATCATCAATTTACGGAAATGGTGTTTTGCATTTTATCACAGTTAGGACCCGGATGAACAACTAAAAAATTAGCTAGAAGTATCACAGTTTACTATCTCGTGAAAATCAAAATATAGGATGACACCCAAACGTATCTTGAGGAATTGAAGCCTCCATTAACAAGCTCCTCCCGCCGTACTCGTGAACGAGCCTGTAGGCCCCAGCAGCACTAATATATAATCGTCACGCCTCTCGGACCTCTCTCAATCATGTTGGGATGCCTTGCTTGCTCTGCCTATTTAAAGGATTTCACGTGAAATTATTTTGCTAAACGATCGTAGATTTGAAATATAGATATATAAACATCACATGTTATCTCCAGTTATATACTGATTCAAACTTATTAGATTGCATGTTTAAAATTAGGCCCCAGAATCTCACCAGCGGGAATCAAGCCACCGGGCTGGCAAGATATGGCGTAAAGGGGTCGTTCTGTTATACCTCAGATAATATATATAAATTGGCCTTCACCTGCACTTTTATGCCTTACAGCCCTAGACAAGCTAGCTAAACCAGAGCCTGAACCTGAACCACGCCCCATCAGCCCTGCGGCCTCTCCTTCAACCATCTCAATTTCATCTGCGCCCACAGCAGCCGTTCCCATGAGCGCCCGCTCATTCTCCTTGCGCAAAAGCCTTCTCAGCACAAATGCCAATGCGGCGACTAAGAGCATAAACAAAGCACAAACCGCCATACCCCTTACATACCACGGCCCGTCTGTATGAGGATACAGCCTCGTGCCAACAAGTGGCCCGCACTGGCCGATGATGTTTAGGATCGCCATCCCGGTTCCCTTACCTTCTTTCCCAGGCTGGTTGTCCATAGTCCATGTGATGATGAGGGTGATGGATGAAAAAAATCCTGCGGTGGCGGGGTAGATGGCTGTGTATCGAATGAGGATTAGAAGGGTGGAGGAAAGGTGGGTGTGGAAGTGGCCTGCTAGGGCGATGGATAGGTACGCGGCGGAGCTGACGAGGGCGTGGGCAATTAAGTAAGGGCTACGCGTGCGTTGGCGATCGGAAAGGGATGCGGTGAGGAGGACGATAAGAAATGAAAGGATGTAGGGTGGGGCGGACAGGGCCTGGGATGTTTGGGCTGGGTAACCCATGCTGCGTGTGATGAGGGTGGTTAGTCGCGGAAGGCACCCCGATACTACTGTTACAAAGGGGGGACGAACTCTTTTAGAATCGTGGGGAGAAAGACTGGCATTGAACTGAATGCGACATTGCAACTGAAGAACATAAGCTGCAGGGTTATATGTAATAATATGAGAATTTTGTCAGTAAATCAGGGGCGCAAAGAGTCTGTTGAACAAATGACGTAATCTAGAACTAACCGCTGTAAGATACGACTTAGGATCACGAAGTGTCCGGCCAATTTCCCTCCAGTCAAATTGTCGCTCGCGGGATCTATCCCTATAACGCGTCCCGTTGCTTTTTTTCAAACGAAGCTTTGCAACTTTCCTCTCCCGAGGCGTGAGATACCTCGCTTTACCAGGACTATCAGGGACGTAAATCCACACAAACACAGCGACAATTACACTTGGGAACCCTTCGAGGAGGAATAACGCTCGCCAAGGGGCGATAGGTCCATCATCGCTTAGCTTCATAATAGCCCACGCAAGGGTGCTGGCGAAGGAGGTTGCAAGCGGAGCGGCCGATATAAACATCCCGGTGCGGTAGGCCAGTTCTTCCCGCTTATAGAAAAATGAGAGGTAGAACGGAAGACCTGGGCCGAAGGCGGCTTCAGCAATACCAAGAAGAGCTCGTAGTAGCACAAGCGCCCAGAATGAAGAGACGAGAGATTGACATGCAGCAATAAGGCCCCATGAGAAACAGCATATAGAAATATACAAATGTGCAGGGACAACTCTATACATGAGCGTCATCCATTCAAAACATATATATGTGATATAAAACGCTGTGAGAACCCATTCGAATTGCGAGGATGTAAGTTTAAGGTCACTTTCCAGTCCTGCGATCCTGGCGTTCCCAATGTCTACAGAACACGAACGACTTTAGAAAATTTGTGATGTTCAAAGACCATGTGCACCAAAAAAAAAAAAAGGAACTCACTGGATCGATCAAGAAACGACAACATATACAATAGCGCCATAAACATGGTCAGTCGCATATCGAACTTCTTGACCACTGCCTTCTCTTCATCAATGGTATAGCTTCTTGAAGTGAGCGCATCGGAAAATTCGTATACTTCGGCAGCTTTCGGGGATCTGTAGTCCTGCCCATCGTCACTGGCATCAGTCCCGTAGTCATGATGCTCCAATTCCTGGAACTCCGTTAAAAATTCAAATTCGTTATGCCCGTCGCCACTGAAATTGGTTTGAATTCTCCCGAGCCCGGGAAGCTGCGGTTCCCGAGCAGATGACCCCGCATTCCCATCCCTCGACTCCGAACTTCCTTCTTCGGGAGTCAATTGGGAACTCGAAGTGGTAAAGGAGTTCGCAGACGGGATATCTTCAGCAATAGACGGGGAGGCTGTATTTATAAAACGGCCAGGAATAGAAGGCTGCGATTGGTTTTCAATATACAGCATCGAAGCGGTAATTTACGGAGCTGCAGGGCTCCGTTGATGTCGGGGACATAGGGCAACATGCGATAACCGGGTTCATGAGGTAAGTTAGTTTACGCGTAAAGGTTAAATTTTCCAAGGGTAAAGGAACTCATACAACATCGCAACCTTCTTTCCCGCTGTTGAGAGTTGCAAAGAGTTTGAAAGGTTCCAAAGATGTTCGTCTGAAGCTCTCCCCACGCGCGCGGCTGAGCTTCAGATCACGTGGGAAAAGCTGGACGGTTTGCCCCCTCTTTTTGCGACCTGAAAGAAAATCACACTGGAATATGTACTGCTTCAAGTATTTACTACAAGGGGATAATTAAGAAATCAATTCCAGTTATCTTTTCCTAAATAGACAGCCAACCCTTTCCCAAACTTTTCAAGAAATACAAACAACCGATGTCCAGGCCACTTCAAGCTCGGAGCGTAATTTTGCGAAACGTAGTAGTGCAAGCAATAATTTGATGTGGCTTCGAGGGAATTTGGAAATACTCATTCTGTGATTTGATTGGTGAGTTCTCGATTGCTGTCATATGATTGGCGTACGTAAAATTGTGCACGTAAAATCAACCACTACAGCTCATATATAACAAACAAAATGTCACACTGAATATCACACAGAATGCCATGTTGAATGCTAATATCCTGACTCTATAATAGTAGTACTATATCAAGATCAATACCACCTCGAATGCCACACGGAATGCCACACGGAATGCCATGCTGAATATCATACTGAATGCTAATATACTGACTACTCTCTATAGTACCAATATCAAATACAATACTAAATGTCATGTTGAATGTCAAAAAATACTAGTACTTTCATATTATTCTTGCAGCTCGTGGAATGTAATTTGACAATTTCTAAAGTGGACTAGCGCCGCAAAACTTAGCACAATAGTACCAGATCGTGGGCTAAACGCCCTAGTTACGTGTCAAGCATCTAGTGCCCCACTTAAGATAACATGTTCAGCGGCATCCAAATTCCAGAAGGGGAAACTTATCTTTGTTACGGAGTAGTGGTTAAAGTGTTAAAGCACTTCCGATACCTCTCCCTAGGAGAGCTTTGCTGTTGTCATGCCCCCCCAAATCACAGCGTGGGAAGATCTAGCTTTCTTTCATGAGGAAGTTGACGAAACTGGTGAATTCCAACACACAACCTTTGCAGTGATTAATGAAGATGACAGTGCCTACTTTGGCAAGTTGAACCTTCTCAAACGTAACATCACTTTTCTGCAACTTACATCTACTCTCACTCCTATCTCTGGCAATGACATTTTTCCTCCCTATAATATGGAGCTCACTCAGGCCCAGGAGCCGCTTCCACCCAACACCTATATCAAACGCCCAAACCTTTCTCTATATGATATCTTCCAAGAATATAATGTTCTCAATCTCATTTCTAAAGACCTACTTGAGGAAGCTCAAGTCATGGAGAAGATCTCTGAACATCCACATCCCAACATTATCAACTATCATGGCTGCCGAGTTCGCCGTGGCTGTATCACTGGCCTCGTCCTTGATCATCACTCCAACACGCTAACCGACTATCTGAAGAACAAGATTGGACCCATAGACAAGAAACCCTTCCTGCAGGCCCTCAAGTCGGCTATTTATCATTTACACTCTCTTGGCTGGGCCCATAACGACCTCAAACCCGACAACATTCTGGTTGACAAAGACGGCATGCCAGTCCTGATCGACTTCGGGGCAACCCGCGAGATAGGTGCTAAATTGGGGACCAGCCGAGGGACCAAAGGATGGATCGACAGAGAGATGAAGGATTATCATACCTCAGACAAACACCATGATTTGTATGCTCTGGAGAAGATTTGCAAGTGGTTGGACGCCCCGATATTTGACAATTAGATCGTTGAACACAATATCTACTCGCTACTTCTAATTTGAACATGTATTGGGGTCTATGTGGTCGTGCAGAATGGTTTTGTGTGTTAAGACCACAAAAAGATTAATCTCAATGGGTTTCCTGTTTGGTAGTTTTCTTTCTCCCTTTGCCCTGAGATTCGGTCTTCAGATCCTGTTGCCATTTTTTCATTTCTTTCCTTAGTGATCGGCTTATTATGGTGATAGTTTTTGTCACGTTGGTGTGTCTCTCTCTTCTTCTCTGATCTCTTTGAGCTGGTTTGAGTCCCCAGGCTCCCTGGATAAAAACCGTCGTCCTGCTGGCAGAGATTCGCAGGATGGTTTAGATGCCAAGACTGTGTTTTATTTATATCTGGCATAGCCACATAGCCACCTTCCACCGTTGTCACATAAGCCGCCATGCAACAAGGATACTCCAGAATTGCTTTGCCCCCTTGCACGCGGATCCGGGAATCCAGTACTCCGTACGGAGTACACCTTCAACCAGCCACTCCTTTTGAGTCGCACTGATGCGGTTAGCCGGGATTAGACCTCTACATGTAGAGAGACCCTGTCGTGGGGCGTGCGGGAAGAGTATTATTCTCCAACGGGGAAAATGCATGTATTCTGGCTCTGTACACCCTTCTAGCCATGTGATCTTCGCATTGAAATGAATGGATACATCATTGCCCCTAATTATCCTTATGATGGCTGCCGGCTGCCCTGCTTGTATCAGGCGAAGAAGCTTGTAATTTTTCATCATGGTGCAAACACACTTATTTTCTGTGGAATTATTTGACTCTGTAATGATTATTCAGATGGTGTTGAAGCGACGCATTGCCTGATTGATATATACAAGCCATTTTTCTAACACTGCTCTCCTCCGCCTATCTACTTTGGATTTACCCCACGTAAAATAAACAGCACTTCCTCTGCATACCTTGAGATTTGTATTACCTGAACTCCTGGCTCTGAGCCTTGACTTCATAACGCGGGTCCTTAACGGATCTTATAGCTTCAAAACGTACTCGTACTAGTAAAGAAAAGGGGGTTTCGACAACCTCGCTTCCTACGGAATGGCCAGGCGATCATTAACATGGGTTATCAGATCAGGGGAACTTCACTCATCTAATCCTCTAGTATGGACGGTAGCAGTCCCCTCTAGGACGAGATGAACGGTACGCGTGTGACTGCGGCTGCGACTGAGATGAACGTCTCGTATACCGCGGGGACGATGCAGAACATTGTCCACGGCGACAATCAACCTCGTGGACCTCAAAAGGCCGTTTCCTACCCCCACTAAGAGTGATAGCCTTCTCCTTCGCCATCTGGAACGCTGCCTGGAGCTTCGGGACCATGTCGTGCTGCATGTTGCGGGCATGCAGATAGTTGAGAGCGTTTTCAGCGGTGTCACGAAGAAATTTCGCAGCACGGGACTTTGCGACGACATCGCTATCTGAAATTAATTTGTATTCTCTCTGTGCGTTGGAGAACGTTGCCAGGATGCGGGAGAGGCCATCGTTGATGGTTTTGAGCTCTTTCGGGTGGTTTTTGATATGGCCATTTTTGCCTTTATCGCCTTGGGTTTCACCGTTTGTAACCTTTTTCCCCGGAATGGCTGGGGTGGAGGTGGTAGCTTCCTCGACGTTGGCGCGGGATGCTAAATAGACCGAACAGAGAAAGGACGATTAGCATATTAGTATACAAGGTTGTACGTTTTAGTTTCCTGATTTTTTTAGGTTTCCTTTCCTTCCTGCTCTACATCTGCAACATCTGCAATGAAAGAAAACGCTAAAAAAGGGGGAGGGGATGTTACCGTTCACAAATAGGCTCTTGACAGCCACATGCTTGATAACCAGGGCCTCGAGGTGTGCAACTTCAGCACCCTTCATTCCGATGACCTCATCAAGGAATAACTGGATTGCACCCATATTATATGGTTCAGTGCCCTTATCAGTCAGCTCAAGCAAAGCCTTGTCGTAAACAGTAATCTGGCCATCCCTCAACGCCTGCGACCGGGACTTGATCAGGGCCATATGGTGTTCGAACACTTCATAGAGAAGACGGAAGAGGTCGGAATTTCTCACAAACTCTGACAGCATGGGTTTCACAGAGTTGACATTGATGTACTTCTTAGCAAGTGCTGCAGATTCCTCGTTTAAGTTGGTATATGATATGCGAGCTAAGTGCTTCATATTGGGAGTTT